>CM061044.1:21342589-21618287 GCA_030762985.1 Adelphocoris suturalis | reverse complement strand
ATTAGCCAAACTTTTCACGTCAAATGTGGATGGGTCGGTTCACGCATAAAGATCTTTCGATAACAAATTCAACGATACCTACCAAAACGATTTTAGTGGGTTGAGCTAAGCTGTTCTTATTAGTAAAGATAGTTCTTCATAAATTGATATAAAAAACTCCTTATGAACTGCAATAATTATGTTCGGGAAACCTAAATTATATTGAGTAAGAAAGGGGGCGCTTGGGTGAATTAGTTGAAACTCGATTGCTGAAATAGGAATTGGAGCCTTTTTGGGACTGCTGGGTAAAAATGACATGGTGCGGAACCATCCTATTTCTTATCCAACCACAAGGATCGTATCAGCTGATATAATTCTATGGAATTCTCGCTTCACGAAATCCAGTTTATTAAATTGTCACTTACATAGTAGTATGACAACATTGTGGTGCTATATGATTACATAAATTGCGCTTTGCTGAGCTCGGGTAAACAGTCAGTAAAATATAAAGTAATTGAAATATCCACTCTACAATACATGTATTGTATTGCACTCTACAGTGCATGAGAATAGAATAGTTCCAGAAAATAACCACACCCGGAGAGATTCCGTATTAAAGTTCACCATCTCAAGTTGAATTGGAACCAAAGTAGCTTCAGAGTTCACTCTGCTGATTAAAGTGATTCTTCAATTTGTAATTGAATAGGAACAAAATCAGTTATTTATATAGGTTGTGATGGATAGGAGTAGTTCTTCCTGCTCTATTCTTGCGTATGCTACTCTTTGACATATTCTGGAGGGTTATTCAACCTCCAGGATATCCTCTGGTTGTAGCAGGTTAATTGCCTCTCCTCTTTGAAGGAGTAACTACCCTCTTTCCATCACCTACCACTGTTACATGGTAGCAGAGCATGGTTTCGAACCACACCCCAACCCCCCTCTCAACACCTTGATTATTGACTGTCCCCCTCCTCCTTTCCATAATCAAAATGGGCAATAAAACCAAAACATTTACCCTTAAAGTTTTAAAAACAAACCCCTGCCATACCTGTATGGAGCCCCTTCCACTTTTTGGAAGCCCCGGGAGTGTGATGGATAGGAGTAATTCTTCCTTCTTGATTTTTGCTTATGCTACTCCTTGACATATTCTGGAGGGTTATTCAACCTCCAGGATATCCTCTGGGTGTAGTAGGTTAATCGCCTCTCCCATTTGAACGAGTTACTACTCTTTCTCCATCACCTCCCATTATTACAAGGTATAGAGGAAGAAGTACCCGCTCGCTTCTCTTGCACGTCATATTGCATACTTATACAATTTTTTTATTTATTAAACAAACTTCCAGAAAAATAAACAGTAGGTATATAGGATTATTTTATACTAGTACCCAGCAGTCCCAAAAAGGCTTCAGTTCAAATTTCAGCAATCAAGTTTCAACTTGTACCTACCTAATTAATTTACCAACTAAGCGTCTCCTTAATATAACCAACTCAATATAACCTTAGTTACGTTAAAACTATTCCCGATCAACATTGCTGTAGTTAATAGCGTTTTAAAAATCAATTTTTGAACATCTATCTTTACAAATAAAAACTACTCGGCTCAACCCACGAAAATGGTTTTGGTATCATTAAATTTTTTTATCGAAAGTTCTTTACTTATATATAGAGGTTTTCGGATTGTATGAATCGATTGCAACAGGGAGAGAAAATAAAAATATTTTTAAAATCGAGGCAATAGTCGCCTACAACTCAACACTGACCTGACAAGCGAAAAATGCGGCACAAAAAGTTTCTCTCGTAAATTTTTGTTTTTGGTTTGTCTGTTCGTTATCTTTTGTTACCTATAGGATCCCGGAGTTAAACGAGCCGCAGCTGCAACCAAAACCGGAACCCGGGCGGTCATTTCATCGTCCCTCCCGGCATCCAATAAATTCCTGGACCGAATGGGTTCTTGAGCGAAGGACAATGGCTCCAGAGGTGACTGTCTCAGTCTGCTCTCTGAGACCAATAAACGGGTGTAACCCAGATTTTCATCCTGCTTTTTAAAAGCGATTCCGCTTGGTCGTAAAAATTGAGAGAAGAATTGGCAATTTGCATGATGTGCCTACCTATAAATGAATATGAAAAGTGTCAAATTTGTTTTGATATCTTTATCGACTTCCCTTAAATATTGACGTGAAAACTGGATCGGCAGGGCAGAACTGTTCTAAGGATTCGGTGCTACTTTTTAGGACGTCCCTCTGAAGCCCGGCTTCGTCAATAGAGGGTCATCCTATTGGAATTGATTCGGGGCGTGTGGGACACCCCAGGAATGAGAAGAAAATAACTGCATACAAATCCGTTTCAGACCATTAGCGAATTTTCGTTGAAGATAAAACTATTGCAATAGCTCCAAAAATTTTAAAATCAAAATCAAACTTTTCGAAAATTGTGTGTTTGTCATTCCAGACGATAACTCTCCTTAGGATTGAGATATAATTTCTCTCGTTCGCCAAAAAAATGAAGCTTGCCAAATGAAAGGTTGTGTTTGTTGGTCAGCATTTTTTGAGCACATTAAATTGGTCACATTTTAAAAATTTGCTTGAAAAATCACTAAGTATGGCTAAAAACGGCTAAAATTTTTATATTATTTATTATAATTATTTATTCAAAATAAGTTTATCAACGATGAACTAGACCATTAAACGTTTTAACTATGCTGAAAATGTACTTAAATTTCATTAACATTTGCTGAAAAATCAATAAATGAGAAAAAAGCTAAAAATATAGAATCTTTATTTAATTGCGGAATATTATTTAGAACTTGTATTTTGTCACAATATCGGTAGATAATAATTTCTTTGCACTCAAAGTGCTCAACTTTCAAAACAATGTAACATAATACGCAGGGTGAGGTCACTGGCCTGCGTGGTGTCCTTCAGGACTTGGGCCCAGTGAGCCCTTTCGTAACCCAACTTCCAAGGAGGGACCGAATAGTCATACTGGCCATACCCATCTTACTTTCAGACACCTGCTTAGCACAGAAGCTCGAAATGTTAAATGTGGGAGGTGTGGGGTGATCTGTCCATCCGCCACTTCCTGGAGGACTGCCCATCCTTTGTGGACCTCCAAGTCCAGCATCGGGACCCACAGTGGTTTGACGTTTTATTTGGTCCAGACAGGTCCAAACCCTATTGTTGTACTTCCTTTAGACACCTTGTTCAATGCCGCTAATGACCCTTCAGGTTGAGGTGCGGCTTAAACCACTAAATTAAAAATCGCAGTTTTAAAGATTTTTCAGCAAATATTAATGACATTTTAGTACGTTTTCCAGCGTCATTCTGTAGAAAAAAATTTTAATGTCCTAGTTAATCGTTGATAATTTTTGTGGAAATTCTGCTAAAAATTATAAATTTAACGATTTTAGGCCGTTTTTTAGCAATTTTTAGTGATTTTTGAGCACATTCTTTAATATTTGATTAATATATTGTGCTCAGAAAGTGGTGACCAACGAACTCATCCTTCAATTTGGGAAGCTTGATTTTTTGGCGCAAGTTCGGGATTTTTATCTCAATCCACACACACACACACACACACACACACACACACACACACACACACACACACACACACACACACACACACACACACACACACACACACACACACATATATATGAAAAAGCGCAAACTTCAGGAATCGTTAAAATGCCTCAGAACGGATTTCAATGAAGAAATTTGTCAAAAATTTTGATTTTAAAATTTTCCGAGCCATTGCAATAACTTCATTTTCTACAAAAATTTCCTAAAAAGCTAAAAATCCAAGATTTTTTTTTTTTAATAAAAAATTATTATTTTGAATAGGTTTTTTGCCATAAAATTTATAGTAAGCAATTTCTTTGCGCTCAAAAAGCTCACATTTCAAGAAAATTTAGCATCATACAATACGATAATTAACGAAAATTCGCTCATAAGTCTTCTTTGGGTTGAGATAAAAATTCCATTCTTGCGCAACTTTTTGAACACATTTAATTGGTCAAATTTCAAGAAATAATGTGTTTAAGAAAATCAATAAAAATGGCTAAAACTCCTAAAAATGTATACATAGTTTTTAACAGAATTTTAGTAAAAAAAAAAGTTTATCAACAATGAACTACATTAAAACTTTTTTGCATCGAATTGAGCTAAAAACGTGTACTTAAATGTCGTCAGTTTTTGCTTAAAAAAATCGATAAAAAATACAAAAATAGCTACCATTTTTTTTTTTTTTCAAATGTAATCTTTTTTGTCTCGAAGAATATTATTTAGAACTAGTTTTTTGCTATATACGTAACTGAGCTACGTAACAATTTCTTTCCATTCAAAGTGCTCAAATTTCATAACAATGTAACGTAATGTATAACGATAATTTACGAAAATTCGCTCATACGATCATTCTCCATGACTGGAACTTTTTTCCCTATATTACAAATTACGATATTGAATAAACCGAGATATACAGAGGTTGGTTTCATGAAATCTTATATTTTCTATTTACATCATGAACAAAGTTTTTAAAATGTTGTTACTTATTGAAATAAGCGCTTTACCCTGTTACACTTGGCGTGTTATCATTTTAGCGATACATTTCATTTCTTTGCAATGGATTTTGTATTCGGATCGAAGTCCCCAGGATGACCGTGACTATGACCGTACGTCGTTTGGAGAACCGAGCAGTAAAATGGGACGGCGCAGCCACAGCAGAGAATCGCCAGTCCGAGCACACACCACATGTACGTTATGATAGCAAACGCCATCTTGTAACAAAATTCGTCGCAGTAATTACTGCCTTCGAATCTCGGCTTGAATATACCGTACACCTTTACCGACCCGTACAACTGAAGAGTGAAATTACACAGGAACAAAGTCATTCGAACTATATACACGAGACACGCGCAACATACGAATGGTTTTTTCTTCCCCCCGAATACGCAATGATGCAGTATGAAGCTCGGAATGTCACAAAGTCCTAATGCTCCTTTAACAATTAAATAGTATGGTATTTCCCAAGATACGGGACATATGTCTCTGCTCATATACCCGACGTAGATACACCCTGCGTTTACGCCCGATACAATGGCCATGTACACTAGTTGAACGCTTAGCCTGGTCGATTTACTGGGCTGTGGAGCGTTTTTGTAGATGAAAGGCGCGTTTCCAGAATCAAGTGCTAACAAAGTTTCTCTGAACGAACGTTTGCTTTCATCGCGTCGGACCCCAACATCACTCGCTTCTGCTGGCCTAGGCTGTTTTTCGGGCTTCTTTTTCGACATTTATCCCTCCAGTTCAGTAGTTGAAAAGGGTGCGTAAAATGGTTGGATATTTCGTTTTCAACTGAGCACTCACAAAATTGAAAATGAACCATTACTGTTAAAATTGTTTATTTGTTTATTAATATCCTAGTTTGGTCAAGCGATCAAATGGGATTTAATTAGATATTAGTGGAACACTATAAAATTCGAAATCTTGCATTAGTAGGTAGGTACTAGACTAAAACAACAATTATTTTGGCAAGTCATCACCAAAATTCCCGAAATTTATTTCAATAAAGACACATTTAAAAAAAAACCGAAATCTTTAAACGAAATTAGAACGAAATATTGACCCTAAAAGTAATGGAAATGGAAAAGAGTGATTATTACGACTAATTTACAACAATTTTTATTTATTTTTATTCTAATTTATTTAATTATTTTATTGCAGTAATATTCAAGATATATGCAAACAACAATACAATGAAATGACACTGAAAAGCCATGTATCACAGCTGTGTTCGTTGCCAGTCTGATCGATTTCTGAATTTCACTTTACAGGTTCCTCCTTCCAATCCAAGGGAATTCCTCATGAGACTCCCGCCCTACCCGTGAATTTGATCCACGGATAAATTGTGGGGCAGATACAATACTATCGAGTTTTTTTCTTCCCGTACGATTTTCCCCCGTTAACGAATAGAGCAGCGTCTAGAATAAATAAACTCGTTCTTAATCATATTTTTAGGTATTACTGAAATTTAAGTACCTTTTCCATCATAATTTTGTGAATAATTTTTTTAATGTTTCAGTTTATCGTTAATAAGCTTCTTTTGACTAAAATTCGACTAAAAATATTAATTAAACGATTTTTAGCCGTTTTAGCTATACTTGTAACTTTTTTTTTTTTTTTTTAAGGCACTTTTTTGAAATTTGAGCATTGTTTTTCTCAAAAAGTGCTGGCTAACAAACTCATGCTTTCATTTGAAAAGCTTGTTTTTTGGCGCAAGGACGGAATTTTTATCTCAATCCTAAGGAGTTATCCTGGAATATCACACACACATAAACATGCATATGGAAAAGCGTTAAACTCTAGGATTTTTCAGAATGCCTCAAAACGGATTTCAGTGAAGAAAATTTATTTTCAAAAATTTTGATTTGTGGAGCCATTGTCTTCGAAATCATTTTCTACAAAAATTCGCTGAAAACGACTAAAAAACTTCAAATTTATATCCTTAATCGCATTTAGCTACAAAACGTTTTAATATATATGAACTAGAATATTCAAAAATTTGCTCGAAATGTTGCTGAAAAATGTACTCAATTTTCAATAAAATAGATATAAAACCCTTGTTCCATGATTGTCTGTGACCAATCATAGGTATAATCAATCATAATAAATTACAACTCGATTTTGATAATATTTTGAAGGATTTTGATGGATTTAATTGCCGTCGTACCAATAGGAGCATGCGCATAGGGATTACATTAACCATTATAATTTTTACGATCAATTAGCCCTAACTTGATAAAATTTCGGGAGTTATTAGATAATGGCCCTGGAATTCCCATAATTTCATCGCGATTGAGTCTGTAGCCACTGGTGCAGAAGTTACTCCAAAACGAAAAATTCCGCAGCAGAGGCAATAAACCGAATATTTCTCAATTTTCTTTAAATGTTGAGTAGTGTTAGATTTTAGAAGATTTCTCCATTCCAGGGGCGTCATCGGACCGTCTTCTCATTATGGACTTAATGATTACGCTATAATTGAGGGCATGCGCAAACATCGACTTTGAAAAATTAACTAAAAATGCAATATAATCTACCCAGAAGATGGCACCCTTATGTGGGTGCCAAGGTGGTAGGTATTCACTGCAATGAGTGTGCTGATGCCCTAGCAAGGGGAGCCATTGGTGATGACTCCATCGAAATGCTGCCTATGCACATTGAGGATCAAATCTCCTACATGCAGCATAAAGCCAATTCCATCTGGCTCGAGCAATGGCAGGGCGAGGTCACTGGTCTGCGTGGAGTCCTTCAGGACCTTTGCCCGGTTGATCCTTTCGTGGCCCACCTTCCAAGGAGGACCGAATAGTGGTCAATCGGGTAGCCACTGGCCGTACCCGTCTTACTCATAGACACCTGCTAGATCCAGTAGCTCGTGATGTTGTGTGTGGGAGATGTAGGGGTGATTTGTCTATCAGCCACTTTTTGGAGGATTGTCCAGCCCTCATGGACCTCATCCACAATCTGTTGGTTCATTGTCAATGACCTCGAATGTTGAAAGAGAAGAATCTCGACCCTTTGTTTTGATTATTGCGCTGAAGTGAACACAAACGGAGCAAGACATTCCCATTACGGTTCTGCTGAATCGCCACACAATCTCGATGGACTTCCTCAGTTTCGCAAATGCACGATACGAACAGGTGTTTAACCTTAAGAAAATTGATCAAAAGAATACTCACATGATTCTTTTGATCATTATGAAACAAATAGATTGATTTCCATTCCTACCAATGTTGAGTGCACAAAAGAGCGTACAAACCTAACATACGAGAACCCCTCACAAAGTCCGTAAATTTTGAGGCCTGACAATAGACAATATAATAGCAGGACAAACCCCCCTCAGTGGGGGGGGGGATGTTCTGTCAGGACCAGACAAGGTCCAGTCCCTGTTGGTGTACCTGAAAGCCACTGAGCTTTACAACGAACTGTGATATATTTATGTACATCTAGTCATACCTTTATTTAACCAAGATGAATAGTATTTATTATTATATATTTATCGATAATATGTATGTATTTGTAAGGATCATCTAGTCGTACTTTAGTTTTTATTACGGGGTATTTTTATCCGCTATAGGGGTTACAAAGCAGTCATCGCTGTATCCCTTGAGGCAGAGTGCAGCGATGCCTCGTTTTGCGGGTTATTATTATTATTTTTCTCAGTGTGGGGGAGCTCATATCCTACAAATTTAGAACCTATTAATATAATACAGAGAGCGATTATTAGAGTAATTATGAGGAGACCGTACCGATACCCTTCTGACAAGCTGTATAATGAATTTAAAGTTTTTACTCCACTTATTCATCAAATCACTGCTTTTGGTGTTTCAAAGGAATCCCCAGATAGTTGAGAGTGGGGGGCATGACCAGGTTGAGACGCGGCTTAAATTCTAAAAAAAAAAAAAAAAAAAAAAAAAAAATCTACCCAGAATAGGAGGATAGTTAAGACTGCCATCAGAGTTAGTTTTCAATTGTCAAGATTGGTTTTTCATTTTCATCGCTATTCGATCATAAAATATGGTTATAAATGAAATACGTAACCATTCATAGGAGATGCAATTTGTTGTCAGATCAAATATCGCTGTGACTCTTAGGAATTTGACAGATGAGCTCTTACGAGAGTTAGTCCCATATGCTTTTCATCGCAGTTGAACAACCATAATAGGACAGACAATTTACCTAATGGTTGGTGTGTACTGTACTTTCAATCATTTCCTATCACGTTTTTGTCAGGAATAATGACCTAAACCTTCATTATCTTGTTTTTGACATGGATATGTCTTTGCTCTGGAGGTCAACCAAAAATTTCCGTCACGCAAAATTGATGTCACAATTTCAGTGTTTTTCACGTACAACCCAGCCGTACGGAAACCTGCGGAATGGAACTTCCTCAGTTTTCATCGCTCAAAAATCGTTCGCCACTCGTTGGAAAGCGCTTGATTTATGTGATAAATGTTCACATCTCAAGCTACCAATTCCCCCTTCCTTACGTACCTGGCTACATTCCTAAACTAAGTTGATTGGACTATAAACAACTTTAATAAGCCGGTTACAATATTCTTAACGTAAAGCAATAGCACCATTTACTCCACTCCATAGGAAACATTTTCATCTCCTGACAACAGTCGACTGTTAACAACAACTCATTGCGTCTGTATTGGAGAAATAACTTTAATTTATAGTATGCTTTTTGTGCCTCCAAGAATGATAAAATAAATTCTTTATCCTACATTTCGTCGCCTACAGTCCAAAGTTGAAGGATTTGTTTACAACTCTCGAGGACGACCGTTATGAAATCCCCAATCGAAGACATATCCATGTAACATGGTATCTGCTTGTAATTTTTTTTTCATAATTCATTTGATGAAATTCATAAACTGCGGATTATCCTGAAATTGGTCACCTATATTATTTGTATTGGTTGATTCACATGAATTACCACACAACTTGTACTGTTTGGAGCAATTCCGAGATCAATATGAAATACTATAACTATATTTGAATCAACAATATTGAATATAAATTCGATTGCTCGGGCAATGTAATCATTGATACATAGTGCACTTTTAATAATTCCGTCACGTTCAACCGCTAAATAATCTCTATCAATAGCTATCAGTTATGATGAAATTTGTGGATCTTAAGCAAATAATTCTTAGATTGACTGAGCTACATTTCATTGGATTGGTACACTGCACAATTAATTATTGGATCGGTTCAGTAAATAATGTGATTGCTCGGGCAGTATAATGATTGATGTATTCCAATGATATCGTCGGTAAATTGACAAAGGGGCGTATCTGCAAATTTTGGTTTTTAGAGTTAGCTTCACTTTGGAAACCATAGCTCTAGCTTCTATGAAGTGATGCTAACCTCATGTCGCGTACTTCGTTGGAAACCAGTGGGAGAAACAAAGTACAGGGTACGTATTTGCCACGGTCGCAGTTACCGACATGACAAAGGGACGTATTTGAATCCTGATCTGACAAAAAGACGTAAGTAGCAGATACGTCTTTCTGTCGAGCTCCTGTGACTGACTCGTTTCAATTACGTCCTTTGGGAACGTACTATTATCCGTGGCCTCTCCAATGATTATTACAGTGGCTTGTTTTATTAATTTATTTTTTTCTCTCTCTCTCTGAAAGAGTCAGGTGTTCGTTAGCTCTGATGTCTTGGTTCCGTCTCATTGAACTGTGTGTTTGAAAAAATTGAAAATATACGTTTTTTGAAGTAGGAACGTACGATGGAATAGGTACGACTCAATGCATTCGAAAATTGAGCAAAAAGCACACCCCAGAGGGATGGGCGCAAGTAATAAGATGCGCTCGAACAAACCCTTTTCCCTTTGAAGTCACCTCTCTGACCTACGACCAAATTGCTGACTTTGTGACTCTTCCACACACCTTCAAAAAGGTAATCCCATGGCGGAAAGTCTACTCAAAATCTGATACCGGCTCGGTGGAGATCCAGTCTGAAGAAGACTACGCAGATGATTTCAAGATGGTCAATTATAAACAACCAAAAGCCCTGCAATGGATCAGCTACGGCTCACTCCCCACCGCTTACCAAAGGACCCTCAGTATCTCGAACACCTAGTACACGGACCTGATGAAGATGTGCAATGATCTTATAATTCCGCGTGAATACCATCCTTACTACACAAGCCTTCAGCCTTCTGAAGAAGTTGAAGATAGATTGCCGGAACCTAATGAGGACGAAGATACCGAGTATTAAGAAGAAAGTGGCTACGGCCGTATCACACTTGCATTTTTTCAGCTTTTTTCTTGCATTTTTAATGCTCGAACCTCGAAAGACAAAGTACTTTTTTCCAAGGTCAGCTGTGAATGTTGAAGAGGAATAAGTGCAATAACAGTGCATTCTAGCAGTCTGTCACGTAAGGGCTCCTAGGGGTTTTCCATTGAATTGTTACCTTCCCAAGGGTTAGGTTTTAGTATTTTTCGCTCGAGTTGAGGTAAAAATTAGAACATGTTCTAATTTTCCCAAGATGCTCCTCCAGGATGCGCAATGGTCGAAAAAGCTAACCTTGGAAAAAAGCTCTTTGCCTTATTCACGTTCGAGCATTAAAAATGCGAGAAAAAAGCTGAAAAAATGCAAGTGTGATACGGCCTTTAGACACGGATTGTTAAGAAAGGCAAACAATTTTTTATTACCTGTAAAAAATGACAGTACTTGAAACGGTCTTACCATTCTTTTAAAAATGGTTCCTAATTCAAACTCTTTCAGTTTCATCTTCTTTTAATTAAGAAAAATTGTACAAAATACAATTTGTGATATCATTGAAAACTACTTTCATTTTTTGCATGAAAACTTGATTTTGATTATTTATTATTTTCCAAGTTTTTAGTTAGTAAATACTTACGTCCCTACCAGAATTATTATGAAAATGTTCATTTTCATGACAACAACACTTCGGCGTAGATCCTAGTTATGTTTCATAACTTGTGAAACAGGCAACATCAATAACTAACAATTCAAAACCTTGTGATTACTAATCAGTAAGTGAAAACAGAAATTTCCAGAAGCCGTATATGAAATGATCAGAAAAGGACGCTCTGACAGAAAGACGTATCTGCTTTTTAGGTACCCTTCAAGGATCTTGAGCGTCACATTACCCATCTAGTCCTAAAATGAAGCAAATATAGGAGTTATAGCCGATAAGGGGTTGAAAATTGTAATCAGGTGATTTGTAGTACACCTGACAACTTTGATCGCGGATATCTCGAAACACAAAATTTGCAAATACGCCCCTTTGTCAATTTACCGACGATATATTCTTCACGTTTTGGCGCTAAATAATTCCATAAACCTAACACCGGATGCTATAACATCGACTAACCGAATGGACAGACGTTTTTCAAATTTCAATCGAATTTTGATGCAATTCGTAAAAGTTGAGCAAACTACCTTTAGATAGACTCAGTAACATTGCATTTGATTCATTCATTCAACTAGGAAAATTACTGCACAACTCACGCTAATTGGAGTAATTCTGAGATTATGTATGAAAGGATTAACATAAAAATATAATTGTACATGAATATTGTATATGAATCATCAAATTGACTAGGTATATATTTCATTGCTCATGAAGTATAATGATTGATGTGTCGAGAACTAGTCTGGTTTTGCTTCTAAAAGTAATTCCATAATCATACCTATGGCTATGTCAAAATTAGTGAGTTTATACTACCAAATCCATGGGTTTTCAAATACTTTTTATACAATTTTGACGCAATTTTTAAATTTGAGCTGACTATCCTTGAATTGACAGCTGCATTGTAACGGATTGATTAATTTATCATCAAAACTAACTGCACAACTCACTGTTTTGAGTTATTGCAAATTTATGAGGTTATAAAAATTCGTATTAAGTATTAGTAATGAATATAAATTTTGATTTGTAGTCTAGAGATTTCTACCTTGGAGTCCCAGGAGCTGGACCTCTTGGTGTTGTTGTTGTTTTCCATATTCACTGCGGCTGGCATCACGATTGACGGTAATCCATAGCAAAGCGAGGGGAACAAGGAAAAAAGATCGTCACAAGAGAGCACTCGCGTCCGCGCGTCGTCGGGTCCCTTCTTTCAGTGCGGACGCCACGAGACTGACTGACTTGCTGGGCGCCTCGGGCTCGGAGTCGGCTCGCGCTCCCCTCCGGTTTTGGTCCTCAGGAGCCGGTCGCCTCTTCCGCCTGCATCTTCCTCCCGCGCACCCCCTTTCGCCCACGCAACTTTCTTTACTTTCTTGGCGTTTCTTCGTACGCGGGGAAGTTGAAACGTGCGGTTCCTCTTGTGCGTTGACGGAATCCTTTCCTAGTCGAATCAACCGAAAATTCTAATGGTAATGATGGACAAATGATTCCTCCTCTTTCGCCAAGCTTTCGATAAATTTATTATCTTCTTCAGGGTCTAAAATATACAATACAACAGCTCATAAAAGGTAATAAATTAAGGTATAAACGCAAAAATACTCCAGCAAGAATACTATAGGTAAATCAGCTAACTTACTCAGTGGTGAACTACAGTGTGAATATCACACCACTCAGCGACCAACTGATCAGTAAACACATCACTGATTGCAAACAGGTAGCTGTTGTATTGTATATTTTAGGCCCTGAAGAAGATAATAAATTTATCGAAAGCTTAGCGAAAGAGGAGGAATCATTTGTTTGGCCCCAATCCTGATAATTCCACCACAGATTACTGCGTTTGGGTCGATAGTTATTTATTCTGTAATGATGGACCACCTCAAAAATTTTGGGTATTTATTTAAACTTTAAAAATGCAAATAACTTTGAACTTTAAATATATTTATTTAAACATAAAGACGTTCTTCTATTTATTCAAACATACAGTTTTTTTTTTTTTTTTTTTTTTTTTTTTTTTTTTATTCACATTTAATATGAATTAAAAAAAGTTAGAACAACATTTTTAGGAAACAGTTGCGAAGTTGAAACATCGCAATACACAAATCAAAATTATGAATTTATCGTCAATTACTAAGCTGAAGGAAAAACAAATCAAAATTGTACATAAGGAAGCCCAAAATTTACATTTCTCTGCATTCCTATTATGGGACTATTCAAGAGATAGTTAGTGGCAGTATAAGGTTCTGAAAACAGTAAATGATGGCGGATACCTATTATTAGGTAAGACAGACAGAAAGCAGGGACGTGCAATCCACAGACCCACTGAATAGTTTAGCCACGAAAGTGTCCTCTAAATACTAGCGCATCGTATCCCACAACGCCAATCTACTCTACTCCATCAGCCTCTCATAATCAATTTGAACAATCAAAATTGATGGTGGAACAGTGAAAACACTGACTCGCGGTTGTTATCTTAATCCTGGCTCTAAGGGCAGTCATGCAAGGAGTTTTTCCAACATGTCAGAAAAATCGGCACGTGAAGTTCGCACAACGAAGATACCCACGATGGGTGATGGGTCATACCTTTAGGTACCTATATGAAAATAGATTCGATACCTACCGCAAAACAACTACTTTGTTCTCCAAGATTTTCCAGTTACGTTAATCTCTTTTCGTTACGTTTCCAGTCACGTATACATCGGTTATCTGATGATGATTTATCTGGCATAAAACGGTTATCTGATGATCATGGTAAAATTTCCCTTCGTCGCATTATGCCTTGATTGATAGCTTCAAATGAATATTAGCAGTGAAACTGAAGAAACGCTTGAGTTCGTTGATAGGTAGGTACCTATGTATAAAATATCAGGTAAGTATGTTTAATAGTATATATTATGTTCCGAGGCACTGAGAAGTAGGTTGCGCACCAATACCACAACTATTAAAGGTATTTACACTAAACTTAATCAGGTCTGTGCTTTTATAAATCGTGCCGAGTTAATCTGGAAGGTTAAACAAGTTTTTATCGGTTGAGTTTGAGCCAGAGAACCACTTGGAACCAATACGGTTGGCTTTATAGGTCGACACGCGGTAGCGGTCGAGAGTTGTATCAGAGGCGCGCGCTCTTAATTCCCTCAGGCGTTTGTGGAGCGGTAACATCCAACACAGATGTGATGGGAAGAGGTGAAAGCCATTTTCTTCTCTTTCGTCTCAGTTTATTAGCACGTTTGTCACCCTTTTCCCCTGACGAGCGGAAGGCTGTCAGGGCTGCAATAAATCAGCTGGAGGCTCTGCGCATATTTTCATATCGCACAATCACACTTTCCCTTTTCCGGAAAACGGGCGTTGGTTAATGTAGGTACTACCCACAGTGATCAAAAATAGAAAAGCTCCAGTCATGCGTCATGATTTTATGAGCGAATTTTCTTAAATTACCTAGGTACCTATCGTATTATAATTTGTTAAATTGTTTCGAGTTTTGAGCAAGTTGAGTACAAAGAAATTGTTAAAAACCAATTTCATGGCAAAAACTCCAATTAAATAAAATAAAATAAAATTTGGCGAATCAAAAAAGATTTTGGATTTTTAGATTTTTTGCTGTTTTTATAGATTTTTTAGCGAATATTTTTTTAAGAACGTGTTTCAGCATAATTTTGTCCTATATATATATATATATATATATATATATATATATATATATATATATATATATATATATATATATATATATATATATATATATAATATATATATATATATATATAATATAGAATCGTTTAAGAATGCCTCAAAACGGATTTCGATGAAGAAATTTTTCAAAATTTTTGATTTCAAAACTGCTAAAACAGCAAACTATTACAAAAAGGTTTATTATACCTGCAATGGATAGCCCTTCTACGCCCAACACTTGAGTATAGTTATTGAACGAAGTCGGTTATACATTATTTAAATATAACAGGATAAGCGCAAATACCTACCGAGGATGAATTAATTAAATAATTTGAAACACCAACACGTTACTTGACCTGTATTTAGTAAGAGCTGATATCTAAGCACAATCTAAGTCAGAATTCAAGTACATCGACCAGAGTTTGGAGTAATTATCCAAACATTTAGTTAAACTAAATCGCAACTGACAACTAATTAGTTTTCTGTTTCTCCTTTCAGGTCACAACTAAATTAGTTCTTAGTTGAATTTTTGAAACTAACTTTCGAACTGAACAAGTTCTTCTTAAAACTAACTCACATCTTAAATTAGTTTTTATGATAACTAACTTTCGAACTACATTAGTTTGATCATGGTCAATGTGCGTTGACGTTTTCCATGTAATTTTCGACTGAACCGATTGAACATAAGTTATTATTCTTCAGAAGAAGAGGAATGTGCCCAAAATAAGTGCAGGACTTGGAGATTATAATTATCAATAATTATATTTGCTTGTCGATTCATAACATTTTTTAAAAACCACAAAAGAGGACCAATAATTACCATGTTGACAAGACTTGCGTTAGTAGCAATTTCGGACCTCTGGGGGGTGAAGCTTTCGGTTTATAAATTTCACATGCAGTCACAATTTACATGCGACCAGTGTTGGGCATTATCTAACTAATTTATTAGCTAGCTAATTTTTCAACTAATAGAAAAATTAGATTTTAACTATTTCGCTTTGATTCAGATAAAGTAGCTTTTAGCTATCGAGAGACAGCTAATTTTTTAAGCTAAATTAGCTATTAGTTGAAAGGTACAGCTAACAATTTTAGCTGCGAAAAATTAGCTGTCAAGAGTGACTAAAAGGTAATAGCTTTAGCTGTTGCTGACAACTAATAGCCAACCTACTGAATATCGCCCATCCCTAGGGATTACTAATAGTATTTATACTGGATGTACCTACGCGAAACGGGTCTAGCAAGCTGCAGGAGTCGATTCTAGTGCTCATTTCTGATTGAAAGTTCCTCTTAGAGATATTTTTTTTAAACACCTAGTTTTCGAATAATTCAGTTGTAAGACCTTTTTTCTTGTTTTCGACCTTTAGTCACAAAAACAATCATAACTCCCTTAATTTAATGTGTAAATTTAAATTTTGGGATACCGTTAAAAAGAACATTAAATTTTCTACCGGAAGATTCCTGACCTATTTTTAAGAATTAAGACATGAGACATGAAAATTCCCTCTGAAAAGTAAATTGTACCTAATTTGGGAAACCTTAAGTTTTTTTCAATCGGGAATTGAACTATGAGAACCAATATTTTTTCACAATGCAAGAACTACAAAAACTGCGCCCAGATCTCACCTTTCCAACAATATAATCCATTTTACCTTTACTTTGCTAATTAAGGGGAAAAACCATGTTATAGTTCAATAAAAATCGAGAGTTTTCATGAGAAATGACGTTCTATAAAAATACGATTTTTGGGTCAGTTTCTACGTATTTTTAACGCTGAATCAAAAGGTAACAATTGCAAATCTCTCCAACCAATTTTACCCAAGTTCGACACTTCAACTCACAAATTTGAGTTCATGTGGTATGATGATAAATTTTATGTGTTTTTAGGAGTGAAACTATTTAATTAGCTACAGCGTAAAATTCGGTTATAACGGGTTTTGGGACATATGCAAGTGTTACCTATTTGATTCAGCGAAAACAATAAGTAGAAACCGACACCAAACTCGTATTTTTATAGTAGATTATTTTTCAAAATAAACCCTCGATATCATTGAAAGAACAATGTTTTTCAACATTTAAATTTAGTTTTTCCCACCTAAATTAGCAAAGTAGAAGTAAAATTGACTTCACCTTTGGAAAGGTGAGATCTCGGTTTGAGGTGGTTCTCATAGTCCCGATTGAAAAAACTCGAGGTCTCCCAAATTAGGTAAAATTTACTCAGAGGGCTTTCTCATGTCTCAAACTTTAATTTTCAGAAAAGGTCAGGCATCTATCCTATAGGAAATTAAATGTTTCTCCAACGGTATCCTAAAATTTGAATTTTGACAGCATACTGAGGGAGTTATGATCGTTTTAGTGACAAAAGGTCGAAAACACGAAAAATGTCTTAAAAATTAAATTACTCGAAAACTAAGCGTTTAAAGAGAAATCTCTGTGAGGAACTTTCGATCAGAAATTAGCCCTTGAATCGACTTTTGCAGTTTGGTGGACCTGTTCTATGTCAGGGTGTACATATAGTTTAAATGTACCTCTACTGCATACTTTCTTGCACCACTAAAGATCCATGAGATTTCTACGATCCATGAATTTTCCTTTAAAGGACATTCTGGGAACTGACCACATTTACGATGAAATGTACCCGGACGTTGGTGTCACATGCGATATGCTGTAATAATTTTGTCGAGTGTGACAAACATGAATGAGCGGCCACGCGCATCTTCCTGCTATAAGACGAGTTGACAATTATAGCCGTCTTGATTTAGATTAGGATCTTGTTTAACACTCTAGTAAAAATGAATTGTTGTTTCATTGTTACTTCCTCGCTGGAATAAACTAAGAAAGCGTATGACTTTCAGATGGCATAACCGGATCTGACGCGTAGGTACGCATGATCTCATCAACACGGAACAAGTAGTTCACACACAACTTATTGTATCTTGAAACGTACACCAACAAATTTTTTCAAGGGAGGGGGGAAGCGGGTAAGATTACAAAGGTTGGTTAGGTACCTATTGAAAATAATAAACCAAAACCATAGGTGTAATTGTCTGTGAATGTCAATACTTACAAATTTTGTAAACGCTGCCCAGGCTAAAAATCTAAACCTAGCTAAATTTTGGTGATTCTTTTCTGTTCGATTCCAATGTTATTCTAGGGGTGAACGGACAGGATTCATACTGTGATAAACGGTGATATTTTTACCAATCTCATCTGAATCCCATGTCTTACGGAATTCGTTTTAGCGAATTTTCGGTGAACAAATGAAGCAATTGCAATGCCTCTAAACAATTTTAAACGAAAATTGTTTAGAAAAAGCACCACACTGGCACCAGAACTGGTATGCCGACGATTTGGCATGTGCAGGGAAACTGGGAAAAATTAAAGAATTTGGCTGAGTCTCTTGATGTAGGAAGGACCCAAATGGGGATATTTTCCAGATCCAGGGAAGAACTAATTGGTTGTGAAGCCAGGGAAAGAAGATGAAGCACGTAAGCGTTTCCCTAACACATGTGGTAAGCTCTCATAGGTTCCTTGGGGGTGTGATTGGTACACCAAAATCACGTAAAGATTTTGTGAGCAAGGTGGAAAAATGGGTGGATCATGTATCAGCATTAGCCCCCGGTGCTCCTAGCTATATATACTGCATTCACTAAATCTCTCCAAAGAGAGTGGGCCTATCTACAAAGAGTTGTTAGTGGATGTGAACAGGAATACGGACCACTCCGTCAAGCCATCCAAAATCAACTAACACCCGGCAATCTTTGGAAGAAGAGTAGAACCCATTGAACATGAGCTCTTTGAGGTTGGGAGGCATGCAGATAGATGATCCAGTGTCCACAGCAGCGAGGGTCTACAATGTACTCGTATAAAAAAATTCAACGCAAAAATCCGTTTTTTTCTCCAAAAAAATCAAGTATTCCATAAGAAAGGATTAGTTTCTTGGGCAACACTTTCCGAGCACATTAAATTGGTCAAAATTAAAAAAATGTGCTTTAAAAAAATTCTTAAAAAAAGCAAAAACTACTTTTTTTTCTTTTAAGGAAAACTATATTGAAGATTATAGCTGTAAACTAGAAGTTCAGAAATGTATGCACAAAATTATATTGAAAAATGTACCTACCTACTTAATTTATTCTAATATTTAATATAACCTAAAAATCAATAAAAACTGAAGAAAAAAAAAACTAAAAATCCGAAATCCCTTTTTGAATAACAGACTTTTGTTTAGAATAAGTTTTGTCATTAACATTGATGGTTAACAATTTTATTGGACTCAAATTTGCTAAAATTTCCCAACAATAATATAACATCATATTTGACGAAAATTCGCTCATACGATCATGCTGCATGAATATTTTTGTTCAATCCGCATTTCAGTTCAGCTATCCACAAACATAAAATTATCACTTTGTCCGTTTATATAAGTTAAAAAAAAAAAAACAAATCAAATTGTCAACGTAATTAAAAAATAATGCTGCGTTGTATTTTCTCCCACCAGCTCTTGTTTTTTCTCCTGCCTTGCTGAAGCTCTCCCATTTCTCGAGACAGTCCGTCTTAGATCCCCGTCTCAATAATTTTTCTCTTGTAAATTTCACTTCAAGTGTTGTGATTTTGGAAAACTTAATAAACCTTTGGTCAACGAATTTTGTGGGATGAAAAATTACGAAGTACCATTTCTCTAGCAACGACTCGGTTGTAAGCGGAAATCATCAGTAAATTGTTGCAGCATATTTTCCTTACACAAAACGCAACACATAAATGCAACACATTTTCGTTAACACGAAACGTTTCGTTTTCGGTTGGAGATGCCAAGCTAAAATACACATTGTGTATTAAAAGTCAATTTTCTATCTCCGAACGTATTTTCACTTGTATGCATTTAAAATATCCTTGTAAAGGCGCTCTTACTCGTGAACGGCTGGACCGAATTTGACGGGATGGGTCGCAAAATGATCAGCTAGACATTCAAAATGAAGTGGTTGCGAAAATCGTCATCAGCACCGTTAGTTGATTTCTATGCTATTTATCCTAAGAAGCTGTAATTTGAAATGGACGAAGGATAGGATTTTAATATGCCGAACCACCCCAATCAGCTGCGAGAAATTCTATGCAATTTATCCTACGAGGCTGAAATTTGGAACGGAGCCTCTGTGAGACCAGTAGAATATGATTTCCACTTGTCGAACCACCCCGAGTGATCTATTGAAACTAATTTTTTGGCAATTTATCCTACGACGCTGAAATTTGGAACGGAACCTCTGCGAGACAGTTAGAATAGGATTTCCACTTGCCGAACCACCCCAATCAGCTGAATGAGCTCTTAACGCTAATTTCTATGCTATTTAATCTACAAAGCTGCAATTTGGAACGGAGTCTCAATGAATTAAGAGCAATAATTAAGATCTGTATGATTGTTGCAATAATAATAACACTGCTCCGCTCAAGCGTCAGACGTTCCCCCTAAATTCTTATTTCCTCATTCCTCTAGGAACACTAATCTATTTAAAAGGAAATGCGCTTAACATGTGGCTCACTATAACTACTCATCTCTATTTATATTATATTTGCATGGTAGCTGTCCTTTGGGCGTTGGGATCAGTTGCCTCTAAATTAGAGATTTTTCCTTTGTTAATCTAGTGGCATCAAAATACCCCATTAAAAAGGAAATAAAATTATAAAAATTAATTCCAAGAATCAGCAACTTCATTTGTTGGTTCAAGAAACTATTGCAACTTTCGCTAGCAGAATCAGTGAGAGCTCTAATTGCTCTCAAGGCATTTCCCTTAGAAAGTGGTAGACGAAAGGTAAAAACCGAATCGGTCAAGCGTCTTCGAGTGAAATAAGGTGGATAATTTGGAGGCTGCCTACATCTACCTACCACCTACACGTACGTTTGGTCTTATCTCGTTTCCTCAACTCCCCGACCAATTAGAATGAACATACACTCCAACTCAAGCCAGCTGAAAGCGCCTCGTCATCAGACCCAAGTTGCCTACTTTCTTACAGTAGTCGCATGTAATGGATACCTAAGTCTGATATTATATGGTGTTTGCGGTTCTATCTTAATTTCCCCTTAATCTATTGAAATTAGAGATTATAGCTATCTGAATTGCATATACCTAACGGTATAAGAAAAAGTGTAGCAAAGGTTAGAAGTTCTTTCTGAAAGATTTTTCATATTCTATAATCAAGTAAATTACATAAACCACAATGCCAACATCCCAGGAAAACCGAACCGCAAAGATTGTTCGTTGTGCAATTATGGGACACGTGAAGATGTGATGCACCTTCTGGGAGTTTGCTCGATTCTGCGTAAATTTCGGGTGTGCTTTCTTGGCAAAAGACTTTTGAGCAGAGATGAGTTGGAATCTGTTGAATTGAACCGCATTGGCGAAATTCTGCAGTTCAACTGGTAATGTCACCTTTCTATGGCAATTTTTTGTTCTACTTGATATATTAATGGTTCTATGGGCGGAACTCATGGACAAAGCCTGAGTGTGTGTGTTCACTTTCACTCACCTAAATGGAGGGTCACCCTCCACTCACCAGTTCAAATTCATAGTTGAGTGGGGTGGTACACTCACCAGTTAGGGGCACACTCAGATTACACGAGTTTGACAATGCACTCAGTGGACACTCAACACAATGCACTCTGAACACCTTGGAGTCCTAGAAACCAATGCTTGAACATCTACAGCTTTTCAAAAAGGTACCTACGTTTGTTTCGCTTGATATAACCTCTCATTTCTTTCAAAAATGTTTGATAAGGATCGTTATAAATTCTTTTGCTGAAACGTATGTCATCGAGCTTCCCTTCGGTAGTCTTTCACGTGCATTACTACCACCGTTTTACCTCCTTGCTTCTTCCTAAGATCCATAAGGAGTACGCCCTTATGATCCAAGACCACCAATTGTGGCGTTTTTTTTTTTTTTTTTTTTTTTTTTTTTTTTACACCTTGTTCAATGCCGCTAATGACCCTTCTAGTTTATTAAAAAATAAATTAACAAATATACAAACCTTTGTGTAATAATTCGCAGCGTTTTTTCGCACACAAATGATTTTATGAATACATAATATCGAGGTCACCCTTGGAACTCACGATTGATACTTCTTACCGACGAAGAAACAGATGAAGCACATGAGGGTGTAACGTTTCCGTGACCCTGTTCCATTTGAAAGGACGCTGATTGAAAACTAGAATGACTAGTCATTGTCCGCTTAGCAAGTGGGCTTCTCTAGAGCCGCTTTGAATTATTCAACGCTCTCCAAACCTAAGTGGGTAACAGTTGGCTATAGACGAAACCCACTGCTTCAGCTACACTCGATTTTATTGCGTTTTTCACCTATCCATTGGGTTCCGCAGGGGTGAGAAATAGAATAAAGAATAATATTATTTCCAACTAGCTGGTTCACCCGTGCGTTGCACAGGTTGACTTGAATATACGCAAGCCCCCCTCACCCATCACATTTTGGGACACCCCTATGGATCTGATTCAAAAAAGTCCTTACTTAAAAGTATTTACTTATAAATTAACTATTAGGACCAAACTACTGAGATCAACCCCCACTCCCTCTCCACAAACACCCTCCATATTTCAGATTAAAAATATTCTTGATAGGTAACCCAAAAGATCGTTCAGACTAGTCCAATTTCGTTCGTCCGAACATCAGATCACCAGTTTGTTAGGTGATGACCAAATTATTCCATTTAACCACCCCCTCCCCCCCTTCCTTTTTTTTTCCTTACCACAAACATCTCCCTATGGTTGAGGCTGGAAAAAATTTCAATAGCCTGTGATTGAGACTGACATAATCTAAACATATTCGCCCAATCAGATCCCCAGTTTGTTCAGGATGTCAAAGATACCCCTTTCCAAACCCCCTCCCCCATTAACACCCCTATGGGTCGAAATTCAAAATTTCTAAGCAGTTCAGTCAATAAAAGTTAATCAACTAGGAACTAGAACACTATAAAGTGTATGCAGAAAAATGCGCTTGAATTTTATTAATATTTGCTGAAAAAATCGGTACTTTTCCGTTATACCCCCACCCCCCTCCCCAGTCAATATGTTTCTAGGCATTATTTCTTACTTAGATTATGTTATGTTATGTAGTTTTGAGATGCGAGCTTGCGAGCATTCAGACCGCCAAAGTATACACATCATTCTGACCTACATGTCCAACTAATCTGTATTTTTACTAAGGGATTAACTACTTGATGTTATTTAATTTTGAGTAGCGAGCTTGCGAGCATCCAGTCCACCAAATATACACAGCATTCTGATATATTTGTGCGAATTCATGTGCATTTTACTTGTGCGAATTCATGTAGAGGCAAACAAACCACAACCACGCCAACTTGTTTCAACAAATCCTCGCCGACATCGGCAACTCCTGAAAATACGGTAGGTACCTAATTATTTTTTCCTTCTTTTTTTTAAATAATATAATTTCTTCCCACAGCTTGAAATTGTCACCAATTCTACGTAAATATATAATCTAAGTAAGAAAGGAATGCCTAGGAACATCGGGCGGGTGTGTTGAAGACAAATTGACTGGGAGAGGGGGGGGGGGGGGGAACGGAAAAGTACCAAAAAATCTATTAAAAAACCACAAAATTGTTAATAATCTAATATCTGTTTTGAATCGTAGAATATTATTTAGAAAGACTTTTTTTGCCAAAAAATTGGGTGTTAACAATTCTTTTCCCTCAAAGTGCTCAAATTTCAAAACAATGTAACATAATATAATACTATAATCTACAATAATTCGCTCATACGATCATGCTGCATGACTGGAACTTTTCAAGCTGATTGTAAAAAATGGCTATTAGACAAAAGTGGTTGCAATTAGTTGTAGAATCGATTTCTAGGAGGTTAGCAATAGCAATCTTAATTGTGGACACCCTGTATACCCAATGAATAGTCAGAGGTCCAATAAATTTGGATATTTCCCGATGTAATGGTGCAGCAACGTGGGTAAGTACACACCAAGTTTACGGTTCCCAGTAAGTTACCCAGGTTTTTAACGGAGGTTCAGGCGAGTAGTTGCAAAAACTCATCTCACCATGAAAGGACAGTCAGCTTCCCATATCAATTAGGGTCCAGGCTTCACGGGAGTTTCAACTTATCTTGAGCCAGCTCCTGGGATACAAGTAGAGAGAAAAAAGTCCGAGTACAGTTAACTCTCTTGGAGAGGGTAGTAAGTTCGTTGTGCCATTTTGATATTGGTAACCTCGCGAAATACATTATGAAAGGCACAGAAGAAAAGTACTCAGTCATGCAGTATGACCGATAGAGCGAATTTTCAAAGAAAAGTTGTGGATAACATTAAATTAGGCAGAAGTAGGGTAAAGCTATACACTTGATTCGACCGCTCATTAAAATTGACGTCATCACCCGGGAGCTGTTTTTTCGCATAAAAACGCACGAAGGTTACTGAGATACTTATGGTTGATTTTAAGCTCCAAACCGGCCTATCCTGAAGCTTTTTTGCTTGGAAACGCGCGCGCACACACACACACACACAGTAAAATTACATGATGCCTGCTTTTGACATTTCATGTCTTTGCTATGGCACACAACCAAATTTTCGTTATGTTACGTTACGTTACGTTACTCAATGATTTCTGATGATTTCCGCCTACAACCGAGTCGTTGCTAGGGAAATGGTACTTCGTCATTTTTCATCCCACAAAATTCGTTGACCATTCGTTCGAAAGCTCTCGATTTATCCAACCATACTATATTAACTACTGCGAAGTGCGTGGCCAACAAGCTGAGTTATGAGCATGATTATATGAATAATTGTTTACACACAGGTGATCATTTTCAATTATTGATACTGTGAACATGATTGCAACTGCTTGTTAATATCTGATGATTTCATTGAGCTGGTGTTTCGATGATTTGATTCATAGCAGGTGATCCGAATATTGCGAGAACGGTTTGATTTGTGAAGTGGTGATTAAATAATTTTAATAGATAATTTCTATACTTTACACTCTAGGAAGCTGTAATTTCGTAGCCTCTTTAGGACATTTACTTGACGATGCCCAGGGTCCGGATCAGCTGAGTGGCTCTTAGAGCTTGCATACGAGTCTGCAACACATACGAGTCTGCAACTAAAGATATGAAATGTCCCAATGTGTTGCAGACTCGTATGCAAGCGTTTTCTTTTAGGTTACTTTTCGAAATGTTGATGTTTTATTTATTTTAGTACGAGACCTTCTCGAACGATCAAGTTTGTCCCCCCCACCCCGGCAACTACTTGGAACCGAACTACGAACTGAATCACTCGCGACGAAGTTGTGGAAACCCATTATAAAACGGAAGTTAGTGAAAAACGTTGTCTAATTTCCACGAAAAATAAAGAGTTACAATGTTAAATCGATTTCGACGGTTAGGCCATCATCAGTAACAAACAATAACTGTTATTGTTTGTTACTGATGAAGGCCTAACCGTCGAAATCGATTTAACATTGTAACTCTTTATTTTTCGTGGAAATTAGACAACGTTTTTTCACTAACTTCCGTTTTACTTGGAACCGTTCCCTTCAAGAAGAACTGTGAGTTCTTCAATTCCGTTCAACCTGTTTCGTTGAGAGCAGTTGTCAATCCTTAGTAAAAATGCAAATTAGTGGACATGTAGGTCAGAATGAAGTGTATAATTGGTGGTCTGGATGCTCGCAAGCTCGCATCTCAAAAATACATAACATCAAGTCAGAGCCGGTCCGAGCCATTTTTGTTACCCATGCGGAAGGGCTGGTTGCGCCCTTGCGCCCCCCCCCCCCCCCCCCCCCCCCCCCCATATTATATTGGAAGCCAAAAAAGGCAAACTTTTTACGATTCGTATTTTTAAGAGATAGAAATGAAATCCAAAAATACAAGCGACTTATTATGTTTACTGCATCACATGAGACCGAGACGAGACTGCCGCCTGAAAAAACGAGACGAGACCGATACCGATTTCGAGTTTCGAACAAGAGTTTCGGATCTCGAAAAAGATTCCTTCGCCATTTGCTAATTATGTATGAACATTTCCAGTAAATATTTCGATTGTTAAATGATCTTGAGGTCACATGTTTCTAAGAGTTGAGCAGATAGTGAATGACACATTGTGACAGAAGAGTGGCCAAATAAGATGAGCTTGCGGTTTTATACAGTAGTGAGGGTAAAGGAAAGTACCAGGCAACATATACATAAATAAATTCAATTCCTTCAATAATTAACACAAAAAACAAACCAATTTATTCAATACTATAATAAATTAATAAATTAGTTCAATAAATTTAAAAATGTATTTTTCTGGCTTTAAACTTCGCAAAATCTTTTAAAATTGACTCGGTGTCCATTAGTACCTCATTTTCTATGGATAAGGTCGCCAGTCCATTAAGCCGTTCTTGAGAAATGGTTGATCTCAGGTAAGTTTTTATAATTTTGAGTTTTGAAAAACTCCTCTCCCCGCTAGCTACTGATATTGGCAGTGTGAGGAGTATTTTCAAAACTATAAACGTGTTGGGAAAACTGTCAATAAGAGAGTTAGATGTGATGAAATTTAAACTAGTTTCTGGGCAGCTTTTCTCAAGTAACATGGACGCAAGGATAGGGATCTCTCTTACCAGTTCGTCCCTATCAAAATCACAATACACTAATTTCTAAGGCGCCAAATTTGACAAACTCTTAGGCAACCTGTACATATTCTTCATGCATTAATTATATTTTCATAGTAATATTTATTTCTCGGCGAGTTTCACAATTATCTCGGGATAAATTTTTTAACTTTGGGCGCCCCCTCCTGACCGGCGCCCCAAGCGGCCGCTTGGTTCGCATGCGCCTAGGACCGGCTCTGCATCAAGTAATCAATCCCTTAGTAAAAATGCAGATTAGTTGGATATGTAGATCAGAATGAAGTGTATAGTTTCGTGGTCTCACATTCTTCTTCCATGGTGGTCTCATAACACGATCACATAACAGTTTAGAAACGTAAATGTGACTTTTCATTTGTGACTCATGAGCTGCTCCGCGTTTAATGGAATTGAAGAACTCACAGTTCTTCTTGTAGGGAACGGTTCCAAGTAGTTGCCGGGTGGGGGACAAACTTGATCGTTCGAGAAGGTCTCGTCTTTTTAGTTAGTAAAAAAGGAACAAGAAAAAAAAACATGGTCGGGAGCTAAAAAATACATTGATTTGGCGCGCACAGGTGGTGTGGCCGCCAGCAAACAGGCGTATAAAAATCTCAATACGATGGTAAAGGCTCTTTTGGCCAATTTGTGTGCGTTTCGTACTTTTGGAGGGCATTATAATCTGTGATAGGTACATTGTAAACTTACCGTACTCATCG
Source organism: Adelphocoris suturalis (assembly GCA_030762985.1). Lineage (NCBI taxonomy): Eukaryota > Metazoa > Arthropoda > Insecta > Hemiptera > Miridae > Adelphocoris > Adelphocoris suturalis. Next base: position 21,590,860 of record CM061044.1, on the reverse strand, counting down.
ACTCGGTAGGTACGTTGCTGCCGCCACCTCTCCGCTGCTACTACGCTCAACAGCCTTTACCATCGTATTGAGATTTTTATACGCCTGTTTGCTGGCGGCCACACCACCAGTGAGCGCCAAAGCAATGGATTTTTTTGCTCTCGACCATGGTTTTATTGTTCCTTTTTTACTAACTAAAAAGTAGGCATCATGTAATTTTAGTGTGTGTGTGTGTGTGTGTGCGTTTCCAAGTGAAAAAGCTACAGGATAGGCCAGTTTGGAGCTTAAAATCAACCATATCTCAGTTATTTTCGTGCATTTTTATGCGAAAAAAAAACTCAAGGATGATGAAGTCAATTTTAATGAGCGTTTGAATGTAAGTGTACTGGTTTACCCTACTTGGGGGATAGCCGTTTGACAAGATCACAAAAAAATTTTTAGAACACGCAGCCGAAATCAAAAATGTGGTCAATTATAGGCATTTTTCACCTAAAAATAGATTTTTCCCACTTATTATGAATCTTAGAGAGCTGGAAGTGATCGCAATCAGCGCTAAAAAATACTTCGGCTATGATACCCCATATGCCCTTTTGTAAAAAACCAATTTTTAGCATTTTTTTTTGGCCATTAAATTGTAAATTTGAGCAAGAAATTTTGGAGCGGTCAGCCCGGCCAACGAACTCGACCTGTTTTTTTGCCAATACAGATTTTTCTTTGTTGGAACGAATTTTTTACGCCGTTTTTAAAGGGAGTTATCGTTTGGAAATACACCCTATAAATATACAGGGTGTATCAGCCACGACTCGCCAAAGTTCTGGGATCGATTTTACAACTAATTTGCAACAAAAATTGCCTCTTAGGCTTTTTTTAGAGAATTCGTTTCCGAGTAATTTCACTTTTAAGATAGTTTTCGTGTTTTTGATCTTATGTCACTAAAATGGTCATAACTCCCTTAATTTGATGAGTAAATTACAATTTGATTACACCGTTGATAAGAGCGTTAAATTTCCTATCTTCCGGATGCCAAAACAAGAATTTTTGAGCAGCTCCGATAGCTAAAAAATTAGGTCAAAGTCATAACTTTGTAAAGTTGACAACATTTCATTGTTTTAATTCCGCTTATCGACTGCAGTCACCACAACTTTTTTACTATAGTGCTTTTTGCTTATTTTTTCAAGCATTTGCTAGGTGTTTTTTTCCTTTATACTCAGAGGCAGCTTGTAGAAGTAAAGTTGTTGCGTTTTTAGAAGAGGCTTATATTTGTGAAACAAAATCATTCTTGTATGAGTTAGTTATGATCGAATTTGTGCAATTTGGTCAGAGGAAAGTTTATTTAGATCGACGAACCAGTTTTGGAAATTGCTTTGAACAACTTTTTCGTTTTGAAGAAGCCAAAATCGCCTGGCTAACCTCTACGTTTCTTAGGGAGGACTCGACAGGAAAAAGAGGAGCTATTTCAAATACAGATCAAATATTATTATTAAGATGTACAGCGCTGGAGAAGTGCTGGCAGTCGGAAAGCAAGGAAGGTCCTAACAGATAAATACAGAAAGTCTGAGTAGGTAATATAATGAGAAGGGAGCGAACATACTTCGCGATCTAGCGGAAACCGTAACAAGCTTGCAACTACATAGGAGTATTGTAAAGATAGAGGTACTGTCAAAAGCTGCACGCACATTCCTATCTAGTGGGCCTTCTTTTTCTCTTCTTCCATGGCTTTGAAGCTTTCTGCTATAGAAATCTCCATCAATCTTGCATTCCTTAGTGTCAAAATACCTCATGCAAATTCTGAGTTTTTCTTTAATTAACAAATCTGTTGTCTCATCTGCCATTATTGTGAAAAACATTATTATAGTTTAAATTTTGTCAGTGATAACTTCACTCACTTCACTTCTGTGATATTTTCATTCTGCGTGGTTTCGCTGATGTAGGTACCTAACTGGTATTCCTTCCAAAATTTTTTATGTGTGAGGCTAAATTTCATCACCGTCAACTCTGAAGTTTAGCGATGCTCTGAAATGTTCTTGGCTGTAACAGCTCCCAGTTGCCACTATAATACCTACCATTATCTCTGTGCCCCCTCAATGGTGTGTTTTGGACACCGCATAGAATCACTGTTTTAATGATTGGAATAAGTTTCCAATGGTTCTCTACAATTGTTTTCCTTTCTGCTGCATTAATACTGGCTACTACGCTGTTTGCCTTTCCCTCATGAGTCATACAAAAGTTGTGATGGAGTTGTGCTATTTTCTAAAATTATATTGCGTATTTGAATAGGTTTTCAAAATTCCTACAGCTAAGGAGAAAAACTGATTACCAGGAACATCAATAGTGACTGCATGCTTGAAGGAGGAAAGGATAAAAAGGAAAGCAGATCAAGAAAGGAGGAGAGAGGAACTTCTGTCAGCGTTCAATTCAGCCAAGCAAAAGCGAGTCAAGGTGTCTTCCCGATAGCTGACGATACTCATGGCCACAGATGGGCATGATTTGCCAGCAGAACAGTTCCGAGATGCCATATCTCTTTGATATGGACACATTCCCAAAGGTCTTCTGTGTATCTGCGATGGATGTGATGTGGAGCAGAAATGACAGTAAACCACGCATTGAACTGTGAAAAGGAGACCTAGTAAAAAGGGGACATGACCATCTGCGAGATATATGTGCAAAACTTGGCGAATTAGAGTGGGGAGGAGTAACGACAGAGCCAGTATTGCATGAGACAGATAGGTTATCTCCTGCCCTCATAGCAGAAATAAAAATCCAGGGGTCTGAGTGAGAGGCCAGCGTTCTTTGATGCATGCATAGTTATTGCCGACACTACCTCTTAAGTTTCTCAAGACTGAGAAACAACTGCTAGAGGGGCTGCCCGTGAAAAAACATTCAAAGAATTACCAGGTCGTGGAAGATCTGCGAGGCTGCTTTAACACATTAGTGAGTTTATGCATGTTACAGAGTTCGTGGTGCTGGTCATGCGACTTGTGTTCACGTTGAATGAAAAGTCAAAGAACACATAATTTCAAGTAGGTAGTACGATTCATAATGAGTAGGTACCTGCTAGTACAGATTAGAAAAATGAACTGAATGTAATCTGACAAAAAATGCGTAAATTTTATTGTTGTTAAATGTGACATTTTTGGAACATTTCTAAAATAAAAACGAGGATAGCTAGTGCCATTCCCAAAGCCCAGACTTCTATAATGCCTGTGAGATGATAGAGTTTTAGGCTTCCTCCTGAAAGCGTTGTCTTAGTGAGGCGAAGGACATTCGATGAGTAGGGATAGTGTTTATTGTACTCCCTCATGATTCGATTGAACTCTTTCGCCAGCAGCCCCGTTTCCCGATATGTTCTTATCAGCCTGCAACATAAGAAGGCATTAAGCATTTAAAATAACGATTTCATGTGCTTCACGAAGTGTACTGATATGCTTGGTGGCGACAAATGTGAACTGATATCAACACCAAGTCCAATTGGTTCACTAAATCAAAATTGTACCTACTAAATACTCTCGTAGTTTGAGTACCTAACCAACCATCTGGCCCTGGATGCTGTGACCCTGTTGTCAACCTGCACATCTAACCGTTAAATTAACATCAAGGTGTTCCAGAGACTGGAAACCTTGGTGTATGCAACTGCAAACTGGAACGCATGTATTTGGAAGTCAGTGCTTTGACTACATTGAGCTGATCTTTTTTTTTTTTTTTTTTTTTTTTTTTTTTTTTTTTTTTTTTTTTGTGGTTGTTGAAGTTTTACCTCGTCGTCAAACTTGTGGTGACCCAGAAGGTAGATGCGCTGGGAAAACACTAACTTGTGCAAACGCGAATAGAATTTATTTATTAACGTAGGAAATTGAAAGAGTGATAGGTACATAAATTGTAGGTAAGTACAGTTAATAATGAAACTATGAATTGTTGTTTTCATGCGCCTTAGATTATTTGGTGTATCTTGGTTAACAATGAACACATAGACATCGAAAACTTAGGTTTTCAAATGTGTGTTTCTTGTTCTATTGTTGACACTTTTTCTGAATAATAATCTGCAATAAAAATACAGTTCCGGATAAATTGTCCCCTGTTTAATGATTTTGACAAAATTTTGTCATGCATAGGGAACAACTTTTTAAACTCAATTATTCGTTTTGAATGTTCCAAAACGGATTTCCGGGGGGATAGTTTGCATAGGTAAATCCAATATTCCAATGTTTTCGAAAAATTGCTAGCAGCAGCGGATGTTAGCAGTTTTGGGGATTGCTCCAAAAACATTATATAGGTAGGTAATTATATTAGTTTGATTGACATCTAAATAGTTTTCTTCTGAACAAATATTAAATCTTAAACTTCTTTTTTTCCTTTAAACCACGCATGGTGGCTCACCAAATACGATTAAGATTTTTAAGATAAAGACATCAAAATAACAACGTTAGAGCCACTAGTAGGGAATATAGGGTGAAGCTGGTAGGTATCTGAGTTAGAATAATGCCTTACAGAATATCTATTGCCATATACATACTATTTATCATACGTAATCTTGCTCACACTATCGTAATAACAATGTATTCTTACTTACAAGTTGAAAGCTGGAGTGTATGGGGACCCAGGTCGGAAAACGAAGTTGATATAGTAAGTGATGAAGCAATCATCGGCGACTTCGAACTTGTCCAATATATCATGAGGCAAATCCTCTTCCGGAGAAAAAAACCCATCGGAGATAATTTGCGCTCCCCAGAGAAACTGATTTCCAGCCTTCAGGTGCCTTATGTGATCTTCCAAACCTTTCATGCGTGTGGCCCGCATCTTAAGTCTCGCGTGCATCAAGTTTCCTCTCTATATATTCCAGGTTAAAACAACATGATTGAGAAACACAGGCATTTGAAAAATACAAATTACTTAGTACCAATCATTTCTGAAACATTGAATTTTCAAACAAAAATGACTATATTCCGCATATTTAAACACTCCTAAACTGAATTTGAGAAATAACCATTTCAGAATCTTATTAAATCCTAAAGGGATTTTAGGATATTGAATATTGTATCGCTTCCTCTGACTCCGGATAACTATTCACCACAACCTCTTCTTTTAGCGAATTTTCGTGAAATAAAAAGCTATGGCAATAGCCCCAAAAATAAAAATTTTTGTTAAATTTCTTCAATGAAATCTGTTTTGAGGTATCTAAAACAAATCCTAGAGTTTAACGCTTTTCATTTAGGAACATATTTATTGTGTGTTGGAGGGGTAGGGTCATTGAAAGTGCTTTTATCTCCTTGGAGCTCCCTCATATCCCTACCCAACTCAAGGTCATACACCCTCAGGGTGAACAGTGGGTGGCAGAATGATCCACTGGTGATTAGGGGAAAGGCTTTTGTTAACGATTCTCCCAACCCTCCGCTCACGTCTCACCCATTATGGAAACGTCACAAAAAGAGCCTAATACACCCACTGGCCCATTTTCACGCAGGGTTCTAGGGGAGGCAATTGGGAGTGCCCCAGGCTTGGGCTTAACATTCTTCTCCTTCATCTTCTCTGACTTACCCCTCTTCCACTGCTCCAATGGATACCAACTGGCGTGCCCATTGTGATGGTGCCTTAAGCTCCAAGTGTAGCCTCAGTGCCCAAGTCTGGCAGAAGCATCCTGCAATGCTGCAATTGATATAGAGCGAGTAGAGCGAGTTCGCCCAGATATGTTCTGAGATTTGACGCCTACTACTACTTTTTTACCGCTTCTGGCAAATAGCTGTGGGGTCTCTCCCGCATCTCTCCTGCAGACATGGGCAGCAGCCGCTGTTCAGCAATCCTTCCCCAGGACCTTCGGTCTGCTTGAAGATTTGACGACTGAAGTGTTGAGCTGAGGGAGCAGGTAGGCTGTATTTATGGTTATGAGAGTGCCTACGTGCAGGACCTGTCAAGGTAACTGTTCCAAGGCTAGTTGGCTTGGAGGATGAGGTTGCAGTCTTTGTGCAGAGGATTTCCCACAGATTGGGGAAGTGGGTGTGGCAAGGCTTCACGGAGGGGTTCATTCAACATCGGCACCTCGTGGAGGCGGTAGAGCTACAAGCAAGCAAGAAGGCAGGAATACCACAGATCGAAAAGTTGTGAAGGAAGCATCTAGCTCATGTAGCTGTGGAGGGTACTGGAGGGAGGCTGGAGATGACAAGTTTTTGACCCTTCCTCCAGGAGTTAGTGCAATTTTGGGAGCCCACCCTTGAGTGCTTCCAGCCTTAACCTTGGTGAGCCGTGGTACCCCCAGCTCCCACCAGGGATTCCTTGTGCTGCATTATGTACACATCAGTGTTTCATGGCGAGGTGCATAAGTGCCATGACAAAAAATCCACTTCTGCTACCTACTGCAATCTACCAAAGAGAGTTGAGCTGCTCATCCTCAACCTATTGTTTTTATAAAGAGAACCCCCAAAAGCATTGACCCTTGCCTCACTTCCAAGTGGCTGATGTAAAAGGTGACATCCAGAGAGCATTTTGGCCAGCAGATCTGCAAAAAGCAGGAACCTAACCGTTGTCCATACTGTCATTTTGCTGGCCTGTCTCAAGAAACGGCAGCTCCATCTTGCGAGTCTGGACATCGCTTAGGCCTTTGACATAAGCTATTTTGCCCTGACCAACTGCCTTTGTGGCTTCTGGGCATCTGCTCGTTCAATTGAGTATGTTTCCTGTCTGTAACACAATGGCGTGACAGTTCATGAGGCACAAGGCGAGATGTTGGAGGTGTTGCCATTGGGCACAGGTTTAAGCCAGGGTGATCCTCTGTGCCACTCCTCTTTTACCTGGTAGTGGAAAGGGCCTTGGGTAAGCTGACTGCTTAAAAAGGGTTTGTTCTCACCCCCTGGGGTGTGAGTAGTACATCGGCATTGGTGGTGATGATGTCATCCTGCTCACAGAAACCTGTGATGGCTATCAAATCTCCCTCAATGCTTTGCTGAGCAGCTAGCTAGGTGTGGTTAGCTATCTTTGTGTTGTTGTTTTAGGCGTGTTTAACCGAGAAAGTTTTGGGTAAGTCCATTTGGTCCCGTTGGGTCCACCAGCATAAGGTGAAGGTGTTGGATGAAGAGTGCATTGTCATAAGACAGTCACCTATCCCCACCCAATGTGTGCAGAAGGTTTCAGTACCTTGGAGTTTGACTTCATGGGTGTCACCACCACTGCTGCAAGTCCTGCGGACCTTGGTTGAGCACAAGCTATCACTAAAGCTCCATTGAAGCCACTGGAGAAGCTGCACCTCCTTCTCATGTACTACGCCAAAGCTAACCTATGAGTTAACTGGCTGGCTTACTGCAGGGAGGGCTGCTTGGGTTACATCATGCAGTTTGCTTGGCTGCACACTCCACTGCCTAGGCTTTAATACAAAGTCTTCACGTAACGCTGCACCCACTTGACTATAACCTCGGGCACAACCATCGCATCTAAGTGTTGGGTGCCTTGCCGAGTGGGTTTTCATGGCAACAGTAGGTATGCTTGAGGCTTTTGCGATGAGTGCCACTGTTGACAGAGTGAAGTTACTGGTATGTGTGGCGTCCTTCAGAACCTGAGAAATTCGTTCAAACAACCCATTTTGGCTAGAAACAACACCAAAACCACGAACAAATTATATTCTGGGTTTAGGTGTCTGACAGACACTTTGTAGGGCTAAAGTCACTATAAATTCATGTAGGTCGCCAAGGGCCTATCCGTTTTCCAGCAAATACTTAATGCATTCTTTCCAACCATCAAATTGTCTCAATTTGTTTCAATTTTCATCCCACTCCTTAAACGAATAATACCATGAAAGAGTGAATATCGGTGAAACATGATGGATAGCTTAAAATGTCATATAAATCACACGAAAGTTATTCATTTATCTAACTATTAAGACGATATCCTTGGGCTACCGAGAACTGTTGGTAATACCTGGCGGAACGGATCGATGTGAAATTGCGGATCGGGGGAAGGATTTTTAGAAAGATTTATCGCGGATTGTCCCATATATCACGGCTAGCCGTGATGAATTGTGTTATAGGTATTCTGGGGAGGCTCATTTTACACGTCTGAAATACAGAAAATGGAGTAAACAATCCATCGACAAATCCAAGAGTTTTTTCAACAGTTGTGTTGCGTTTTACCATATAACAATGTAAGTAATCCATATCAATGAATGAATAACTCTTTATTTAGGTGGACCCACCTAATTGTTTTAATTTAAAACTTGACCTCGCTGGGGAGACCCCAGACCTTCTTTTGCTTTCACCTTGAGCCTCGGCTAAACATTGGAGGAACGTGGAATACGCTCCATGTCAAATTTCAGCTTCATTGGTTGAATAGCGAAGAAATTAGATCTACTTTGGTCTCGTTTTCTCGTGGAAACATTTTATAACATTTTTCAGCCTTTCTTTCACCATTTGATTGCTTACGTGCAATTAATGGATAAATCATTATAAAGATAAAAAAATAACTTTTTTCCGGTACTTTTCCGTTATAACCCCCCCCCCCCCCCCCGTCATATGTCTTCAACACGCCCGCCCGATGTTTCTAGGCAATCCTTCTTACTTAGATTACACATTTACGTAGAATTGGTGACAATTTCAAGCTGTGGGAAGAAATTATATTATTTAATAAAAAAGAAGGAAAAAAAGAATTACTGTGTTTTCAGAAGTTGCGGATGTCGGTGAGGATTTGTTGAAACAAATTGGCGTGGTTGTGGTTTGAGTAAGTAGAATGCACATGAATTCGAACAAATAGATCAGAATGCGGTGTATAGGTTGGTGGTCTGGGTGCTCGCAAGCTCGCATCTCAAAAATACATAACATAACATAATCTAAGTAAGAAGTAATGCCTAGAAACATCGGGCGGGCGTGTTGAAGACAAATTGACTGAGGGGAGGGGGGGGGGGTTATAACGGAAAAATACCTTTTTTTCTTACATCATGTATTAGTATCTGTTACCGTGACCATGCAAAATACTGTAGTATAAACACTGAAATATTATTAGAAAATGGAAACTAATTATATAATATTAATGCTACTATCCCTTTAAGTAAACTAGTGATGATGGAGGGTCCATAACTTGTTTTACAAAATCAAAGAAAAATATAAACAACACAATAATAACTCTTAAAATTTACACTGGACATAAGGAGTTGGTGAAAGCAACCAAAAATCTATATTTATCGTGGAGATATGCGAAATAGATAAATATTAGCTAGAGAAAATAGTATCAAGAGGAAAGTGCGTCACATAAAAGTATACCATAATAGTACAAAATGAAAAGTATATCATGAAAGTATACCATTGATTAATGGGAAGGACTTATTGATTAACAGGATTTATTGAGTAAATATTTTGTTAGGAACCCTTGAATATTTTAATGTTAACATATCTATCCGAACCTGCTTAAACATTTTAACGCCAGTATAAAACTATCCAAAGTCGTACAATTATGACGATGCCTTCCGCCCCCCATCGAAAACCGTCATGTAATATTTGGTGCTGTTAGTAAGATCTGACACCAGAACAAATTGGGATTTATACAGACTCGCAGGGACATCAGAGGCTAATTTTATTTCCTTAATGCAATTTCGGTACTGACGAAAACTTACACGGTACGGAGAATCGCTGATCTGCTGAAGGACCTTTGCTCGTAATTTTTTCCTAATAACCTTACGATGCTGATATTTGAAATGAAGATCCTTTAGGACGCCTAAAAAACTAATACCGTACGGAGACTCCTTGATCAGATTAGGGATACTTACCTGAATTCGATTTTTATCACAAAAAATAAAACGATAAGTATTTATTTTACAAAATTTGAATTTCGTCTCACTGAAGGAGCCCCAGTTCCTGTGGAGAAACGTTGGAGATTAATTTTATAAAACTGTTTGAGGACAGAAAGGTTTTAACATGGAATCGTGTTTTAGCGATGGATCCCCCGCCGAAAAGTGAGATGAAAGTAGCGCCAATAATTGTGATGATTTCCGCTTACAACCGAGTCGTTGCTAGGGATATGATACTTCGTCGTTTTTCATCCCACAAAATTCGTTGACCATTCGTTTGAAAGCTCTCGATTTATCCAACCATACTATATTAACTACTGCGAAGCGCGTGGCCAACAAGCTGAGTTATGAGCATGGTTATTTGAATAATTGTTTACACACAGGTGATCATTCTCAATTATTGATATTGTGAACATGATTGCAACCGCTTGTTAATTTCTGATGATTTCATTGAGCTGGTGTTTCGATTATGTGATTCATAGCAGGTGATCCGAATATTGCGAGAACGGTTTGATTTGTGAAGCGGTGGTTAAATCATTTTAATAGGTAATTTCTATACTTTACACTATAGGAAGCAAGAGCTCAATCGTCGTGATCATTTCTATAATAAAGTGAGAGCGAGGAGCTAAAACATGGTTCCATGTTTTTTACATTTTAGCAGTCAGGCTCAAAGTAATAACATCCAGGGGGGCTTCGCCCCCCTGGCGGGGTCAAGGAGCGGAGCCCCTTGCGAGGCCCGAAGGGCCGAGTTTTCGTAAATTCTTGTTATCATTTAATCTGTCCAAATAAAAAAAAAAACGTCGTAAAAACCAATTTCACAAGGTAAGAAAGCGAACTGGGCAGCCGGAAAACTGAAACTAATTTAGATTTCTTCAATCAACCGTTCTGACATGTTATGAATTGCGGCTACATAGAACACCTTACAAACATTTACGAGGAGCAGCTGAAACTGACCAGCTGTGGGGTCCATGAGGCTAATTTATTTTTTAATCAACTTGCGGTAGGTACTGCAAGTTGAAATGTAGCTCCTTCGAGATGTTGGAAAACTATTATACCCTAAGGGGACGCGGCGATCAGCTTAGTGATCCCGGAGGCTAATTTCTTTCCAATATCGATATTAATTAGAAATGGAGCCTGATTGGGACACCTAGAAAACAATTAGAAAGTGTAGAGGCGCGTCGATAAGCCGTAAACTGAAACTAATTTATTTACAGTTTAACTTGGGCCTAATAGGACACCTAGCAAAACAATGTTACAAGGCACAATAGCGCACTGATCAGCTGAAGTGCGTCTGTAGCTAATTTTTTTCATAATCAATTTGAGGTGCTGGCATTTCAAATGAAGCACCTTTGGGACACCTACATCTATATATCAATCCATCTATAATACTCTAAAATAAGCACTGTTCGCCCGAACCCAGTTTTTTGTCGCACAGGATTCTAGATTTTTCGATTTTTCGGGTGGTTTTGGTCAATAGGAATCGATTGGCGCTGGTTACCAGACTGAGATAAATCAGGTCCGCTGAGTATCTGGAGTTAGTTTCTTTGCTATTCAACCTATGAAGCTGAAATTTGTAATGGAGGCCTCTTGAGGCATTTAGAAACGAATCATATAGTCAAGAGCTGAAGTTTTTCTTGTATACCTACTCGTATTTCAATAAATTCTAAATACAGCTTCACTACGTTTGGCTTTAAGTTGCGAGCGACTTCCAACCTGTAGGACCATTGTGCTATTGTGACCCTAATTACGGTACCTCAGGCTTGGTGGCCTCCACCGAGATAGAATGTGAGCACACATGGGTTTTCGGGCTGAGAGGTTTCTCACATTTCCGCACAACCGTAACACCGGCAGCGCTGGGGTAGTTTCGACGTTTTCGGGAGCTAGCTACAACAGAGATCAGCTGAGTGAGATCCGTAGCTGAGTTCTATGCTATTTAACAAATGAAGCTGAAATTTGGAATGGAGGCCTCTTAGAACGTATAAACATGAATCATAAAGTCTGAAGCCCCCTAGATCAGCTGATTGAGATCCGGAGCTAATTTCTTCGCTATTCAACCTATGAAGCTGAAATTTGAAATGGAGCGTGTTCCACGTTCCTCCAAAGTTAGCCGAGGCTCAAGGTGGAGGTAAAAGCGGGTCTAGGGTCCCCCTGCGGGGTCAAGAGGCGAAACCACTTGCGAAGCGCGCTGTTTCTTATATTCAGGTTGTTGTTTTTGTGCGGGTTTTCATTGTCATTAGCAGCAAACACTGTTAGTGAGCAACTTTTCCAAGAATGTCACTATAAATAGTTTTATTTAGCCGTATGAGGTTACCCCCTAACATTCATAGAAACCAGCAACGTTTAGGCTGTGTATATAATAAATAAATTTTTGTGGTTTACTCAATTAACTTATCAACTAAATGTTTTGTCTTAACCGAGCGATGCTCGGTCTCCCGGTGCTAGTTACTACAATGTACGAAAGCTCACTGAGAAGCTGAAGGAACACCGCGGTTAATTTCTTTCCTAATCAACATGCGGTTCCTTTGGGACACCTACAAAACAACCATAAGATATTCAGGCACACACTCGTAGTCAGACCGTGTAAGTCTTCCGTCCACCTGAAGCATTTACACACATTAATTGGTAATATTCAACCATTTTCTGCTCTTGTGATTTTGTTTCGGGATCCCAACTTAGTCTGCACTTCCAATTCATTCATTGTTCACGCGGGGGTGAACAAGCTGTTTTAAAATATTATACGTAGGTAGACCGAGGTAGTTAGACCGTGTAAGTCTCGCGTCCGGCTGAAGCGAGGCGTGTTTTGAGTTTTGTGATCCTTCCAAGTGAAAGTAGGAGGTTCGGTGGGTGGGTCTGCTCGCAGCTGCTTCGCAGGAGATACTTCATCCTCTTGCGCAGACGCATTGTCAGTAGGCCCCTGGCTCCGTCACATATTTTCACCTTCATAAATCCACTATTATAAAGTACAAGAATTTACCCTACTTTCTGCAAAAACTGTCTAGAAATGAAACACCCTTAAAAATCTATAGGTATGTACATCTAAAAATATATACCCTAGAGGTCCTTCTAGCATACAGTGAAGAAAGCATTGTTGAAAAAGATCCAGTCATGCAGCATCATCGTATGTGCGAATGTTCTGAATTAATCATATTAGATACCTATGTTATTATGTTAAACTATCTTGAAATTTGAGCTTTTTGTGAGCGAAGAAAATGTTAACCATTATTTTTATGGCCAAAAACGTATACTAAACAATAATCTGCTATTCAAAAAGTGCTTTTGGATTTTTCACTTTTTTGAAGTTTTTATCAATTGTACAGCAAATTTTAATGAAATTTAAGTACATTTTTCAGCATAATTTCGAACATAAATTTTTTAATGTTTGCTACAAGGTACACGATAAATTATGTTAGATTACAGTTGTATTGTTCAGTTAGGTACCTCTGACAATTGCCCTACACTTCGTGTTCTGACAAATAAAGATGATGTGATTTAATAACACGTAATGTTGGGGTGGGGGTTAAGTTCTACTTATGAATGATGGGGTTCTCCAAGGATTGACAACTCTAATAACATGCTAGGCTCATAAAAGGAAATAGCAAAGTCCTGAAGATAGCAAGATTTCAATCGAGGACTACCATGAATGATTCTCACCTACACCAGCCTAATACTATTTCCATGCTAACCGTTTTATGTTGAAGGTGCCCCTCGTAATCCAGGTTGATAACTATGAATAATACCTACCAACCCTTAACAAATGTAATATCTTCTATTTAATCACCTGAATTAATCACAAATTAATTAATTTAATCACAAGAGGCCTGCCCTTGAAATATTTCCAACTTACCTTGATTCGAGGAATATTTAGCAACAACAACTTAAGTTCAAGATTTTGTTAACAACCCTGGAGTACAATTCCGCCACAAAGTGAGACATTTTCATAAATCCATGGAAATGTTCAGGAATGAAAATTGTCGCTGCTCCAAATTTTCATTCCGAATTTCATCTGTACAGAGGTCAATCAGGGGTAACTCAGCTGATCATATCGTATCTTGCAATCTTGTGTGCTTCAAACAAGGAGGATGGTGCTTCAGATGCTTAACATAATAAATAATAGACAGTAGGTAACTAAGCCCGAACAAAACATGAAACAAGTTTACACCAACCAAGCTCGTAATAAGTGATTCTCAGGGGTGTTAAGAGGGGTTAGGGGGAAATTGGCAGCATGAAATGTGGTGATGTTTCAGAGAAATCAAGAGCTTTCCAACGTCTGGTAAACGATTGTTGTACGATAAAGCATGGCAAAGATACAGTTCCGTAGCTATGATGAAGTTTCTAAGCGGGAATCATCAGAAAATTTCGTCACCCCAAAAATGTGACGCTCCGTAAAAGTAACGCTATTTGCGGTTGTTTGCTAAAGCAAAGATACGAAAATGTCAAATTGATGAGAGTTTTATATTGTACTTAAGAGGGGTTGTGTACCATAATTTGCATCAACTGTAAGGGCCATCAAGAATGTCTTCCTACGAGATCTGGACCTATTGGTGTATTAACCCAGTTTTCTGTCGAGGTCTACGGATTATTCCATGGACGGCCGTTAAAACGCAGGAAGTGCCAGCTGGGTCGTAAACACAAGGGAAAATGAAGTTCAATGCCATTAGCCTTGTTCCACCCTCGAGATGCCGCTTCGTCACTCGGGCGTGAGCCCGTGGGTTCCCAACAAAGCCTCATCTCATATGCATGAACTCAGGTTCTGATAATCACGAAATTGGAGTCGATCTTGATTGTTATTGCCGGTGGAATCGTCATCTTGGAAGAGTGAGTTGCCATTGTGTGACTACCCACCTACTGGTAGATTTGACAATTTCTGCAGAAAAAAGTAGGGCAAATCCCCATGCCATCTAAAAAAAGGATCTTCGTTGATTTGTCAGTTCCAACGAATTCCAAATACCTACTGCTCTGATAGATACTAATATTGCTTACGCAATGGAATCATGTGCCGCATGAATCATTATACCGCTGTAACAAAACAGTCCGCCAAAAGAACTTGAAAAAAAGAAAAAAAGAGAGATTTTTCACGCACGAATGTGCCATGAGCCCTAATATCACGTGGAGGCGACTTCCAACTTACCTCTGCGGAAGTTTGCGAAACCTCAAGCAGAGCGCCATTTTGTTGGATTCTCAATTCTTATACAGTGCAAAGCGTCAAGAGGAGGTTCGCAGGTATTCCTTTTTTAGCGAATTTTCGTAAAAAATGAAGGTATTGCAATGGCTCCAAAAATTTTAAAATCAAAACATTGAAAAATTCTTCATTGAAAAACCATAACTACCCACGGGGGGTGGTTACTTTGACGTCTGAATTCACGTGGTGAAAGATAATTCCTTAACGCCGCTCTTAATCGCCAGTCTCCAGTTACCGTTTGGTAAAGTTGACGGGACATTAGCACAGATTGGTCAAACTGGAACTGACTCTTTTGTGTCAGTTTTGAAAAATATGAACGATTTGAGGTCGGACTTGCGACTGTAACTTTCGAACTGTTTTGATTCGAGGAGAAAGCTTGCGTATTACCTAGCGATTATTTACGAGGCTGCAAAGAAGTAGGCGACCAGCCACTTACTATGACTCACTCGGTCAGTTGGTGACGAATAGCGGTTTCGTATGTTGCGGCTTAAACCCCCAAGACGGATATCCGACAGGAGGATTGAAGAGTACGCGACCTACTTGGCGATAGGTTCCCCAAGAAGTGAGCCAACAACTAAGGGCCCGTTCGTCTGAACTTGGAAACTCCGATTTCGATGTAACCTCCTCGATTGGTCGGAGTTCTGAATATCCCTAATATGCGATATCGAAGCGAGTTTAACTGTAGAATCGATTATTCCGTTGAAACTTCATGGAATTTTTGCTTTAGAATCGATATAATTACAAAATCCACGAGAATATATAGTCTTGAAGACATTTTTGGGAACAATGTTGTGATAAAACTACGTTTCCCTCTACTATTGTGATAACACCCATAACAATTTTCACCCTTCTTTTCCAATTATATTCGGGACGTTTTTGGCTGTGATAGCCTCGGATCCTTTGATTGTAATGCGCACTTGGTTTTTATGAGGGCTTCACCAATCGCGCAATTGGAATTTTAGAACTAATATGTACCTACCTCTTAGCTGAGGCTACAGTTTCCTAAATTCTATTATCAAGAAGCCAGACTTGAAAAATCGAAATCGATCGATAAATGAATAAATCAGCATACCTATTTGCGTGTATGTTCCAATATTTTCCTATCATTTGTGATATGTCAACCTTGGTACCTACGCAAGTAGTCTGTTCCATATTCACATCCCTAGCGTCAGGCCAGGACTCCTTGACCTTTGTAATACAATTATTGCCGAAATTCCTTCCTCTACAAAATTCGTAAAAATCCCCGTAGATCGTAGGTCCTATATTAGTCTTCTACACTCTCAGAATGGAATTTGCATTCATAAAAATAATTATAGAAGTACGTTTTTCAAACCCAAGGGTGGATATTCATTCCTATTTCGTTTCCAACCGTAGCATCTAAGTTGGGACAACGATTCCTGGCAGATCGTGGTTGAAGCAACAGCGATAATCTTCGAAATCATTAGCATCACTCCCGTATCATCAAGAATATATAGGTACATCAGTAATGTGAAAAATAAGAACGACACGTACCTAGGTAGGTTTATTGACAAAAAAGTAAGGTTTCCTCTTTCCACGATACTGGAAAAAAAAGAAAGAAAGAAAAAAAAGGGCGACTTCAATAACGCTGAATATATTATAATCAATGATGAAGCAAACGAAACTTGTAAAATTTTTACCGCTTGCACAGAAAAAAATCATGCATAGATATGTCTTTTGGCAATTATTTATTGATAATATAATGCAATGTAATTAAAATTCGATAGTTTTAGATATTAAAGGTCGATGAGTAATGAAATAAGAAATGTAACCACGCGTTTCTAGATTTACATCTAAAGACTGCATCCATGTATATTTCTGCGATAATTTTTAATTCGAGTCCAAAATCTTCAGACATGAATTCTTCAAAACAGTACGTGAAATCACTTAAATTGAAAATTCGAATTGCTTTGCTGGTTTTGTTAATTGCTAAGAAATAGTGACTTCCTCATTTTCTGGATAGAGTAGAGTAACTTAATACAAGTAGGTAACAACCTAGTTACCCATTACATTTAGTGATCAAAATCACGCATATTTTGTCTGACCCCCAGCCAAAAGACATATCTAGACATGAAAAAAAAAAAAAAAAAAAAAAAAAAAAAAAAAAAAAAAAAAAAAAAAAAAAAAAAAAAAAAAAAAAAAAAACGTAAACGAGGGCAGGCATTGGGGTCTACATTTTTCAATACTTATAGAAATACGGTTATTAGTTGTATGGGATGTTCCGGTTTGCTCACGGTGGAAAGATCAGATACACGCAATTTTCGAGATTTTCCGACAAATTCGAGTAAAAGTGAACGTTTAGAAAGCTGGCAATTTCATTCTGACTCAGACCACGAGAAATGATACTATTTAAATCAATCGAGAAAGTCCATACGAGTCGTACATCTCGTGATGCAAGAGGAGAAGGTTCCTGAACCGGGAAGGAAACAGATAAAAAAAATCAAGGAAAGAAACCCGTTTGACTGGCCGGTTTTTTCGTGCCTCCGTTTCTATGTAGCCGTGCGGGGGGTTGTCCAGAGGTCGGAAGTGTGTCAAACTTGAGCATCTTGCGTGTGGACGTCGATGTCTGAAGAACGGTACCAGACTGGGACTGGCGAGTGGCCAGCGCTCATCTGAGTGACTGCCTTCCCGCGATTGTCTCTGGGAGATATGGTATCACCTGATATCGCTTGCAGGAAATGTTTTCGAGCGGGCTGGGCGTCTATAAAAAAGTTGAATCTGCTGCTCGTGAAGCAGATCCAGTATCAACGAATGTTACCCATGTATTCATTCTATCTTTTTAAATGAAAAGAGATTCCATTCTAAGTGATTTAATACCGTTCGCACTCTCCTATGTTGAGTAGTTTTATTTTTATGATTTTTCAAAGTTTGCACTGGTGACGTCATACTGGTAGGCAGTTCCGCCCAGGTGGGAGAGGTGCTTTGACGTCACCAGAGTGCGAAACTTTGAAAAATCATAGAAAGACAACTACTCATCGTAGGAGAGTACGGTTAGTGCCAAACTTCTTAAGGTGGAATCATCTTCCATTTAAAAATAGTAAAATTACCATTTCCGCACCCATGGTTACTGCTAATTGTCACTATCACAAAGGTTGTCAGGTACAAAGAGTTCCTCGTACTGCAAAAACATAGTACGCTATATGAGAGTAGGTACTATATTTGGCAAATAAGTAAACGAAAAAACTCGGCCCCTCGCCGCCCTGGACCCCCTAGTTGGTTTCTGCTTTGGGCCTTCGGCTAAAATACTAAAACATGGAACATGCTTTCTTCCCGCCGATTCGGGAATATTTTATTTTGTTTTCTTGGAGTTATAAATGTTACTAAACTAATTAGCCTGCCATCAAGCGGCACAACTATAATAAAGATTACCACCTCAACCAAGTGACAACAAAACAAGGCTTACAAGCGGCACAGCAATATGTTTACTAACCATTTATAACATCGCAAAAAATAAAAAATTGGAAAATCTCCTGGTGAAGTTAAGCTGATTGCTCATCTTATGAACAACAGAAGGTATAAGTTTGCTCACATGCAACCATTTTATTTCCGTTCCGATTCAAATTTACCATGTAAACAAAAGTTGCTATGTTCTCATGTAGAATTTATTGTACTGAAATAAAAGTGGCTGAGCAAAAAACCAAAAATGGATGTGAGGCAAACTATAGCAGATCTTCCTTATTCGAGAATCGAGAGCTAATTGCTGATTGAAATCTCTCTCTGAGATCATGGGAGTTTGATGATTGATCGACCATTACCGTGAATTGATAAACAAATTCTCACTTGCTATACGGTCATTATCGATGATGGGCTATTAAACTACCTAACAAATCTGATTGATAAACCATCACTAAGTGATGCTTATAAATAAACGTAGAACCTCGCATAGTCTGGAATTCCTACAAAAACCGGTAGGAAAGTTATAATTAGGATTGCCAGATGTGCTATACCAATTGTTATAGTTCCGTACTACGCAATGCAATAACAATGTTAATGATCGAAAATCAACTTTTTGTTACCTTTTATTTGACCCACAGTCGTGAAGACTCACTCTCAGTATTCAAAACTGTCAACAGTTTGCATGAAATTCTAAAAACACAGTTTCTAAAAAAATAGCAACGACTCGGTTGTAAGCGGAAATCATCAGAAACGCTTGCATACGAGTCTGCAACGCATTGGGACATTTTCATGCGTTTACCTATGAATGGTCAACGTCATTTCTGATGGTCATAATCATCGTTGTGGCCACTTGGGACAATTTTTTTCGTGACGATTTTTTTGTTATGTGCCATATGAAAGACATGAAAATGTCAAAAGAAAAAAAAGCTGTGTGGGCAGCATCCCAAAATCGCTTGGTATCGTTGAATTTGTTATCGAAAGTTCTATACGCGTGAACCTATCTCATCCACGTAGCATGTACCCGGTTTTTCCTTAATATTACGAGTACTATGTTCTTTACCCGGACAACGTCGTTAGGAAAAGCCGAGTTCTCAATTATGGAGGAAGTCTAGAGGATTTTGATACAGCCTAAAACCATTTCTGGAATATGATGATGATTTCGAGATAAACCGAATTAAACTCCGTTGAGCCGTCTGGCCAGCAACATGAGAGAAACTAAACAGCATTATCATTTACCTATATAATTGGTATTATTAATATACCTACGTACCTACTTAGTGTTGTCGCATTGTGTTGTTTTTATTGTAAATAAACGAGTTTTCTGTCTCTCTCTCAATATCAGAGGCAGCGAAATCTGTAACTCATTCGGGAGGTTCCCGGTAATTATCCCTTTTGTTGGGCAGTGACCGTAATAACATCTAAGCCCCTAACTTTCTTCTTTTCTCCGAGTTTAATTGATGTTTTTGCAAAGGTTACGTTGGGATTTGCGGTGAAATATCTTCTTAATCGTTGAACTCATTTTCGCAAAGCTATAAACCATCCTCGTTAAATGAAAACAACTTCTAATTGCCGAATGAGTCTTTTCTAAGTCTATTGAAGGCAATATTTCGCAGTGGTGAAAGTTCAAATGACATTAAGTAGCGGTTTTTCTTATGATCACTGGAGAACTATGGGAGATCATCAGCCACTGTCATTAGCGGGTGACCTTCCTTCTCAGTAGGTACTAAGAAGGAATTCATAGGGTTTAATAACCGTAATGGTTTTTTGGGGTC
Organism: Adelphocoris suturalis; assembly: GCA_030762985.1. Taxonomy (NCBI): domain Eukaryota; kingdom Metazoa; phylum Arthropoda; class Insecta; order Hemiptera; family Miridae; genus Adelphocoris; species Adelphocoris suturalis. The sequence continues at coordinate 21,570,762 of CM061044.1, read as the reverse complement.
AATTACCTACACCAAGTTTTAATTAATTTCTTCGGTTTATTTATCCTTTTTCTTATGGCAATCAGCCATGCATTTCGAAAGAAAACAATAAAAAATGCACTCGATCACAGAACTTCTCTCTAGTAACTTATTTGAAAAATCTAAAAATTACCTAATTATTGTCATACCAAGTTTAAAATATCCAAATTACTAAATCTAATTATTTCCCTCCGTTCTTGGAGTTTAAAGTTCCAAAGTACCAGTAATTAGTCCAGATCAATATTTGGGGACAACCGTATCTAAACATTGGTGACCCGCTTCTGAAAAGTCATGCCAAACGAAGATGACGAGGACTACCGAGGCTAAGCAGGTACAGGCAATGAAGTTGGACCAGGTAAGACTTGGGAAGTCAGTATCAAATTTTCTCAATTCCGGCCACAAAAATAAAAAATCTGGTTTTCGCAATTGAAGCACAGTTTAAGCTAAAACGAGTGTTTTCTTATGCTGAAAATATTTATCACTTGGTAGGCTTGGAAGATAGAGAGTGTGTAATAAGTGCTGCATCCACAAGCTAAAAATAGTCTGATAGAAATTTATACAGAAAGTAAAGAATTCCAAATTAAATAATTAACCAGTGGTTTAAGTGTATGTCTTAGTGGAACTGGCCCTTAATGCCCGTTCCACCAAGGAGGTATATATGGTTAAGGGAGTTAATCCAGAGTTGGGAGTTATCCCGCAGTGAGATATCAGGATCAACTCTGGGTTAATTTGAGATCTTCCATGGTCGAACGAGCCATAAAAGGAACTTCGTGATGCAATTTAGTTAAAGCATCGTTGAAGTTTTCAATTTTTTAATGGGGATAACTACTATTCTATGCTGATTGGTTAGTTCATTTGTACCAACTCATTAGGGCTCAGCTGATGGCCTCGTTTGGGTCGTGGGATAATTGCCAGTTGCAGAAAGGCGCTCGACGCCTCAACAATGAGCGTAAACTGACCCCTTCTCACGTGTCGCAACTCACATTACGTTTCATTGGATCAGGTGTTTTCTGCTGATGCTTGCAGGGGGAAGGCGCCCTGTTCGGGCATGGTAGGCCGTACCTACCTATAAAGGTATCTCTATGAGAACGACTTCCTTGTTTACTCTGTGTCGTAACCAGCCGCCCGGCCTTTCACCGCCGCCCAGTTGACAATTCAGAATTGGACCGAATCGTGGTCTCCCCGAGCGAGGTGTGCAGTTAGGCTGCGTGGAGTCACCATATGGTCAGAATATGCCCACCAGTCTGCCTAATCCTCAAATCAAATGGAGTTCCGAACTAACATGGTCCGCCGGCGCCGCTAGTTATATTCGGGCGCGTTCTACCATAGGCCGTTAATCCCGTCTCGGGAGTTTTACCTCGAAAACGGCAGTGACATAACTGGATTAACTCTGGATTAGTTCATGATCCTCCGTGGTGGAACGAGCCCTTAGAAACTTGGTTGTTGACATGTCTTCGTTACCCAGATGGGCGCGAAACAACTGTTTCCACCAGACACCTATCTCCATTCGGTGAAGATATACTGTCTATCGCGCCTTTGGACCCAATTAACCCATCGGGGGGGGGGCTATAAAATATGCATTTTTCTGAGGGTTGTGACGAGGAGGTTTCAAATATGATGCTGGTGATAAATAAATAAAACAAATTGATATAGTAGTGATAAGATACACCGCAAAATCTGAGTCATTCTTATATGAGGGTTTCACGGGTTTATGTGAAACGCGTGAGCTAACAATCATTCTGTATTTCAATAATTTCATTCGAAGTATGTAAATAGAGGTAACCGGGGGTCCAGGGGGCTTGCCCCCGGGCGAGACGCGGAGCGCCGAATTTTTCTCTTCATTTGAGCAATTATTGTACTCATTTTAAGAGATGTCTGAAATACTTTTTTTGTGCGCCAATATTTTGTGTTTATACATTCCTATGACGATAATAGTTGTGAATATAATAATTTATTGCAATATATCGTTTGGGGGCCCCCCAAGGCTTAGAGCTTTGATAATTTCTATTTAGGTAAAGAAAAGGCATGAAGAACATAAGGTGAAAGTTCATGCTCGTTTTTTCCTTCAACATCATTTCACCTATATCCATATAAATTACAAATCCAGTAATTTCATTCGAAGTATGTAAACAGAGGTAACCGGGGGTCCAGGGAGCTTGTTTTAAATGCCAAGTTTTGAACAACATTTTTGTGCTTCAAATTCAATTACGTGTCGTTTGCGTGATGATTGAAAGTGCCCCAATCGGTTTTCACAAAAATGTTTATTGTGGTTTTGATTTGATTTTTTTTTTTTTTTTTTCAACGATTAGGCCAGGGCTTCATAGCCTGATAATCAAGCTAACCTGTGAAAAAAATAAATTAGAAAAATGACTTCAAGGATGAGCTCTAGAGCCTTTGCGTTAAAAAACGATTGAAGCTGCCTCACTCTCCCCTACCTGTTATTCCAGGTAAGCCACCCTGACGTTGAAATGTTACCACGCAGTATTTCCATTCTGTACTTTCTAACGAACCCAATTATCTAGAATGTCAAACTACAATTGAGTGCAGTAAGCAAGTTTTTTCTTTTTTTTTCTCTTGAATGACTCTAACTTTACTGCATTCCCTCACAAACCTCATGGTCTGAGCGTTTTTGACAACGGAATTAGGCGTTGGGATGGGCCACCAGGGGATTTCTAGGAACCCATCATTTTGTCGTTAGTGCCTTTTGCAAATTGACACGGAGTTGTAGGTACTGCAGATTATTACCTACCTACCCACATCTCCGCACATGTCAACGTTCACACTACCTGCTCGGTTTTACTAACGAATGTAAGCACATTCTCTCAATTACTTCTGAATGTTGGAGTGGACGTTGACCAGAGACTGGAATTGACGCTATAGGAGCTTTGATGTGAAGGTATATTTTTCGGAGGGTTGTATTAGTGACAGTAAATACGAAAGTTGCAGATAAAATACCCGCAATAGTCTGGACTAATTTTTTTGTCGAATGACACCTATACGAATAAAAAATGGAGCGTTTTTGGAACACGTAGAATACAATAATTGCAAGGTATGAAGCCAAACTGAGCGAACCTCAGAGGCTAATTTCATTTCTGACCGACCTATTGATTGTTTATTACCTTGTTGAACTCAATAATTTTCACCGAGTGGCGGGTACACCAATTCACTGTATCATGCCTAAAATTATGTTCATGTTTTAGACATTCAGATTCTATCTATGATTCACTGATAAACAGACATTCTTCAGTTAGGGAGGTTCTTGTACTCGTTCTCAGAACTTGAATATATCTCTATTAATAATTTCTTCGATCTTTATTTCCTTTATTTCACGGCACAAACTGCGGCTCGTTACGGCTAGTAGGATAAATCGTCTAAGCCATTTTCTCGAGGTCTATAAATTTGGCTCAAAGATTTGAAATACCTATTTTCAAAGACATATGAATAAAATCTGTTACAAAAGTTACTTACCTACATAATCAAAGCAAATCGTCATGCGAACCGCTTAAAGAGCAAATTACGCTGCATAAAGAGCTAATACATACTATCCCACCTTTTGTGCGGATGGCAACGATCTCATAAACTTCACCTGGCTAACACCCGTGGACATTACCTTCATTGTGGTCCCCTTGCGATGAGCTTTTGTTACTCCGGACTCCGGAGCTTATCATTCCAGTTTCTGAAAAGAAATCACGAGCTACAGAAGTTCTTTTGGAACAAACTCTCCAAGGGGCATTTTCTCTATAATTCTCCAGGCCGGAGTTTAAACCGGAGGTCGTGACTTGAGGAAGCCAAGCACAGGGTAACGTCCCATTGTGTCCCGGGTATTCCAAGAGTTGTTGAACGAGTATTGTGCAAACCGTTGGATCTTCCCTATTATGAACAGGGAAGGCTGGGTCTAAGATTCCACAACGAGGAGCCGCGATTAGGTCTGACAAGTTCTACCAACAGCGGCTTTTTTTACCGACTGTATACCTTTCTTCGTTGACAATGAAGACGAAGAAGAGGAAGAAGAATAAGCATTTTTCACTCGACCCTGTTGTCATCTGGAGGTGATAGAAAAGCAACGCGGAGTGACTGCCAGTCGACGTCCCGTGACGGATCCTACATGGTCTTGTCATCGGAATCAGGTTTTGGTTGGTTTTCTGTGCACTAGGGAAATGCAGCGAAAATGGAAGCAGTTGGTCATCGGTTTAGTCGCGGCCCGTGTTTCTCCTTCCGGCGAGACAGTTACTTGGATTGAAAGCTGTGGGAGAATGAATTGACGGAATATAGTCAGGGTCATGGCACGCGCACTTTATTCTAGTAGATCAAAATTTTATTTTAGTAATAAGGTAATCGAGGACTAAAATTCGACAGTATACATGAAAAATCTAATCTTATAAGAAGATGAGAATCGGTGGCGATATCCCGTCATCTAACATGGAAAGAGAACACGAGCTGAGACAACAGACAATTTTTATGTCCCAAAAATAAATTCACCGTAAATGAACTGGTTTTACCAAGTGCGAAAAATTTGAAATTCATTGAGAGAAGGAGTGGATTTACCAGTTTCTTCATATGACTGAAGATTACCTTCCAACCAGTATTTTTGTTCAAACCATTTGGAGTTTTTATCTGAAATCTACAGTCAGGAGTTTTCAGGTTTGCACAATCCGATTTTTAGATTCAAAACGAAAAATTCTGACTCACAAGAATTGCACATTCTAATACATCGATGACGCTTGACAAGATGATATCCCCGATGCTTTCTCATTTCATAACTTATTGTCTGCTTACCTAGTTGATTGTCCATTATAAGTAGGTATATGCTATATCATCAAACATAATAATGAGAAACGTAATGAAAAATATTTAGGATTGGCGAAATCACAGTAGTAATTAAACCATGATTCGATCCTGCTTTATAATCACAGAATCTGCGGAGCATAAGGGCTATACTCTATCCACGCTTTCTTGGCAGTTCGACTACCGAGGCGACCCTTAGCCCGGCAACACTGTGCTGTTTGAGGTTCTTCTCACCCCCTCAATTAACTCCTCGGGTACTATGTTTGTCTCCTCTACAATTGGCCAACGTTGTTGGGTTACGGAATCGGTCTCTATTTCAATAAAAATCAAATTCAGAGAAATTTTTTGAAAAGAACAAGAATAAACAAAACATTGCATGAACAATTAACTCACTGATTTTTTTCCAAATCTATATACCGGGGGAACCCCGGCTGCATGTTAAAAACATTCATACACTGCCGAATTGTGTGTTGCTTGGTCTCATTCTGACGAAAATTTTATGAAGAATAGAAATTCATTAACATGTATAGATCTAGCACATTAGCTGATAGGATTTCGTTTATTGAAGAGGCTCATAATTTAGGATTGAAATTGGGCCTTCAGCTGAAATGCTAAAACATGGAACATGCTTTCATCCCGCTAATTCGGGAATATTTTATTTTGTTTTCTTATACGAGTAGTTATGATTTATGATGTTGCCAAACTAATTAGCCTGCCGTCAAGAGGCACAACTATAATAAAGATTACCACCTCTACCAAGTGACAACAAAACAATGCTTACAAGCAGAATAATAATATTGTTTACTCACTATTAATAACATCGCATTATTGGATTAATCTTGTAAATAAATACAAAACTACGACTTAAATGGTTTACTAATAGAAATCAGATGGAAGTACCTAGGTAGGTAATTATCTGTTATGGTGCGCGTCTACAATTACTATAACCAAGATTAACTTCTCAACCAAGTGACAACAAAACAAGCGGCACTGTTTACTATATCAATTTATAACATAAATGAATATAAAACTACGACATGGATAAAAGAACAAGTTCGTAAGAAATGCGTGATAAATCTAGAGCTTTCCAACGAGTGGAAAACGATTTTTGTCCGGTGAAAACTTAAGAAGTTTCATTTCCCTACCAACGGCTTGGTTGTACGTGAAAATCAAAAGAAAAAATTGCGTGACACATTGCCGTCTCCTAACCGCGTCACTCAAAAAACGTGACACTTCCCGGCGTTGCCGATCTACGACGGGGGACGAGGGAAATTTTGACCAGGGCAACCTGCCACGAAAGTGTGGACAGATTATAGCGTAGTTTCCTCACTTATGTAGTTGACAAAATAGACTGAGTGCTACCAACACGAAGGAAAACTGGCCCAACCGAAACGTCCGCGACCTTAGTCTTCATCCGTGGTTGATGAAAATGTTGACATAATTACGAAAAGTTTAGAGCGCAAATCCCAATGAGGTCGATTCGAAACGACAATTCATCAAGAGCACATATCCTTCGCTTGAGAGCTGTTTTTTTTTTTCTTTTTTTAATTTCTGAGGAAGTACAGTAAGCAAACAGGCTTCCGTGATTGATGCCCAAAATCCCTTCCCTGCGAGTTTCTCAATACATCTTCATCAACGGTAAACTAAGCCAATTTTAATTCAAATTGTAAAATCAAACGTTCAAAATGTTCATCAGGACTTACGGTAGTCGCATGGTTGTAACGACTTAATCGGTGAGTTTCAACTATTGAAAAAGTTTCGGATTTCATTGTAGTAATTTTTGGAAAAGTTGATTTCTAAAAATTATTTGAGCCATCGCAGTAACTTAATTTTCCTCGAAAATTCGCTTAAACGTGATTGGATTTCATAAATTTCTTCGGGAGATTTAGGTAAATTCTGTTTCATTATTATGCTTGGGTAAGACCAAGAAAGTCTGTGATTTCAGGCCTCATCCTAATGGGCGATGATTAAGAAATTCGTTCGAGTTCGAACGTAAACTCCTTACGTCACTTCTGTGACTGATCGCTCCATCCTGATCGCGTTCACTTCCTCTTGAACCTGGTTGTAATTAAAACGAGAGGAAACCTAGGAAATAGTCCTGGCTCCTCCCTAATTAAGGTTTATTATTTTCAATAATGAACCTTTACAATAATCGACCAAGAAAAAAATGTGTTAACCCCACTCAAAATATGTTGATTTAGGTTCAAGATGCGTAGAAAAAAAAAAAAAAAAAAAAAAAAAAAAAAAAAACGCCGTCCGCAGCTTTTTTCTGAAACTACTCGACCGAACTTTATGAAATCTGGCAAAAAAAAAAAATCATACATCGGCCGAAGATGTGCCAGTAACCTCGGCATCTCGTTCGATGAACCCAAAAGGGTAATATCGGGAAATAAAGGCTAATAAAGTAGGTATATTTTTTTGAGAAATACGTTTTTTAACGGATTCGGACCTTATGAGCCATAAGACAACTGCTCATGAAGTTTCTGAGCGATAGTAGAGCTCCGAGCGGTTCGTTTATCAATTTCAAACCAAACAAACCTAAGTGCCCATTCTGTTGCACAACGTTACCTGCGTTGCTATGCTTCCTCCATGATCCCCCGATTGATGTTTTTTACACGGGAACGAACTAATAATAAAACAAGTGAAAAATAAGATTCCCTTCATTCGGTTCAAGTTAACTTTGCCCACATCCCAAATGTATTGTAGCAGACAACTGACGTGTATCAACCTTGGGATTCATATCGACGATAGCGGTGAATACTTCTTCTATTTTTAGGACGAGACAGAGGGAATTCGGGGCTGTAACGAAATCGGCACCTGTATTCACAACTACTTATTCAATAAATCTTAAATTGCCCATATAAAAAAAAAAATCTTCTGGTAAAATAACGTGGGGGGGGGGGGGATAAAAAAAACAAGGAATTTTGGCCATGTTTGTGCTAAAGTCGGTAAACAGTTTTTACGACTGGATGACCATTGCGAAAGACAGCGGATCTTCAGTCCGCTACCCTTCCTCCAGAAAAATGGACTGCCGGGAAGATGAAGGGCGTTGAAATCATGATTCCATGGTAATCCCCAAAAAATCAAGATTTTTATTTAGATCAGCCGGTTACCCGTGCATTGCATGGACCCACATCTGCTGGTCATTTTTAACAGGTACCTTGTCATTTTTACCCAGCAGTACCCAAGAGGCTTCAACTCAAATTTCAGCAATCAAGTTTCAAGTTGTACCTAATTGTTTTCTCAACTAAATGTCCCCTTAATATTATCAACTCATTATAACCTCAGTTACGTTAAACATTGCTGCAGTTAGTAAGGTGTTTTGAATATCAGTTTTTAAATAGGTATCTTACGAATAATAACTGCTCGGCCCAACCCACCAAGATCGTTTTGGTATCGTCGAATTCGTTATGGAAAGTTCTTTACCCGTGAACCCGCCCCGTCTAAATTTGACGTAAACTCGACGCATGTCGGCTTTTTCCTTAATTAGAAAATTGTTTGTTCTTACCGGGAAAGTCGAGTTATGAAGGAGTAAATCTAGAGGATTGTAATATTATAGCTGTTGCGTTAACCAGGGACCCTATGAATGTCCATGTACGATTTCAGCTCAATCGGTTTAATAGTTTTTACGTAATTGAGTAACACAAACTCAGACACCATTCGATTTTTATGTAGGTACCTACCTAATAGTATGGATTATAAAAAAATGAGAGAAATCGTATGTTTTTATTTTTTCAAACTGTTTTACGTCTCATGCTTTCCTCACATATTAATTACTTCTTTTAAATACAGTTGGCGCAATAAAAGTTTTAATTACAGTTGGTGCAATAAAAGTTTTAATTACCTAACTATTCCATATTCAACCCTTTCTTCAACATTTTGTGATATAAGAACCCGAACACAGGCTGAAATGTATTCAATAAACTAAAATTTGACCTTCCTGGTTACCAAAACAAGTTATGCAAGGGGAAGGGCACTTATGGTGTTTTTGTTGGAGTTCGAGAAAAATAGGATAATTAATTTTAGCTGTTGTTTATTTACTTATTAAGCAATAATAAAATGTACAACAGACAGGGAAAACTATAAAAGACATTTCATTCATTTTTTTGCTTGGCTATGAACAGTTTTTTGGGTCTGCTGGACAATTTTATAAATGTCACTTAGGATGTTTTGCATATGGCGGTCTTCGTATATATATACAACTTAACACATTGATTTCTCATCATCTGTTGGACCGATTTCGTTCAAACTCGGTAGGTAATAGTGTATATGTTCGAGAAAAATGTCCTATAAATTATATAACGATTGGTAGAGTAATAATCATTGCGCATGCGTGAAAATAATTTCGATTGACACAGGCAAAACTCCTAGTCTAATGAAACGAATATGATAAAATTTGCAGAGATTGTGCGGGTTAGCTTCTAGATGGTCCCCTATAACTTTCATCGCCGTTGCATCACTAGTGGTCAGTGCGTGTGCGCAAACGTTAATTTCTTATAACGTCGATTGCTTATCATCTATCGGTCCGATTTCGTTCAAATTCGAGGAGTACCTACATGGAGATGTGTTCCAGAAAAATTCTCTTTGAATTATGTAACGATTGGTGAAATAATAACTACAGCGCACGCGCAAAACTAAAATTGATCGAAACAGGCAAAACTTTGAGACAAATGGACCGATTTTAATGAAATTTTCAAGGATTGTGCGGTTTAGCTCCCAGACGTTTTCTATACATTTCATTGACGTTGGATTAATAGTAGTCTCTGTGCTTGCGCAGACGTTAATTTCTTGTAACGTCGACTTATCAATCATTTTTACTCGTAATATTGTTCCTAAGCTAATTTTATACGTCCACGTTACAAATATGAGAACTATGAACTTTTATTTTTTAAAGACGATGTGATTTCCATGCAATATTACATGAATTACAGATTTCGTGAAAGGGCAGGTAAATAGCAACGCCTACGCACCAGCGCTCACCTACCCATTCTGTTCCGTCCAAGCCTTGCAGATATCAGCTATTTGTGGAATCGCTTTCTCCTGGATTTTCTCACAGCCCAAACTGCCCCGGAGGCTTTAAAACGCACAATGCCCACGTTTCGATCCAACTGGGCCAGGGTGTTTGCAATCCCGAAGCTCTTTATAACGAAGCCTGTTTATAACTTTCGTTTTTTATTGACAAACCCTTGCGCTAGAGGGAGTTTCATTGATCAGTTCTTGTATTTTCAAAGCTAGTTCTTGGTATCAAGTATCCACTTACATAACTCAAATACAATCGAGATTCCGAATTCAAATATTCTGCGATTCATATAATTTCTACTTTCTTCGTACGAATCTAAAACCAGAGCGAGCTCGGCGGAGCCTTCAGTCTTCTCTCGTAACCAATGTTTGAAAATTAACTCAGCAACATTGCAAACTGGGATATGCAACAAGCAAATTTTCCGTGCTATGGAAACCCCAGGGACAAGAAAGATGACGAAGCAGGGAAGAATTATGATGAAAAACAGAGTGACTGGTTCCGGAGGTGTTAAATTTATCACCACCAATATTCAGTGGGCTGGAAAGAATAGCAAGGGCAGTTCGAAGCCGATGAATATGAACAGAAATTCAATCAAGTGTTCAAAAATAAAAAAAATTGTGTGGTGTCGAGAAAAGAAGTGATGTAGATCCTTCCTCATATGTATATAAGACACAACACGGTGTAATTGTTGCGGGCAAGAGTGAACGTCGTAGAAACCATACTGAGTGTCAGGGAACAGGTGATCTAGATATTTATGAAGAAGGGACAGCAGTAATTTCTCAAAGATCTTCGAGAATATTGAAAGCAGGCTTATGGGACGGTAGCTGCTGGCCTCAGTTTTTTTGTTTGCCTGGTTTATTATTACTAACGCATGTTTCCATGCACTAAGGAAGTACGTGAGACGTAAAACACCGTTATAAATTTGGGTGAGTAAGACAAGGGTTTTTCTTGGAAATGCCTTAAGAAGAGAAGTTACGATCAGATCACTACCAGGTGCTTTATTTCTTGGCGAATGCTGAATAGCCCTTTTAACTTGAGCTGGCGTGAAAAATTTCAAAAATGGAGAAAGTTGCAGAGGTTGTTCTAATTTAATTTCTATTTCTTTTGAAAATATTAGATTAGTGGTAGAGTTTGGCGAGAATTGTTAGTATAAGATACGACTAAAGTGCTCTGCTTCCTCTTGGTCATCAGTGATGTAAGTGTTTGATTGAGAGGAGGGATCTTCATAAACTCTTTGGTAATGTACTTAGTTTTCATCCACAACAATCCATCATTTGGACTAAGGTCTTGCAATTTCTGCTGAGTTAATTTATTTCTCTCTTCCCTCAGTGATCTTTCAAGTTCACGAGTAGCTCGATTGTGTTCTGTTTTGTGAGCTGGATATGTTGTTCGTTCCCAACGTTTTTGCTAGTCTTTTTTATATTATACAGTGTTGTTGTGTGCTGAATTGGTATTGGAAGTGCATTTTTTGTGACGACATCAATTTTTTCTCACTACTTACAATTGTAGCTGCAATTTGAATGTTTCGAGTCAATGTGGTCAAGATATGTCAATCTCTTTTTTGTTCTTGAGTGGTACTTGCTGGGTGGTGATCTCATCCAGTGTTTTGGTATACTTATTCCAATCAAAAGGGAATTCGATTAACGTAAGCGACATTTCATTCAGTGGAGGTTCCATCTTAATTTCCATTATTACGGGACAATTGGTCAGAATTCAGTTCAAGTGCCACAGTTGGAAAGGAACAGTGTTTATTCATGTTTTTCCCATTGAAAATATCAAGAACTTCAGGAGTGTAGCCTTGGTCTGAAAAATAAGTAGGCTTACGTGGATAAAACACTTCCAAAGACAGTGTATGAATGACTTGTCGGAATGCTGTACCTCTTGGATTTCTTGTGTGTGATCCCCACGTTGGGTGTTCACAGTTGTAGTCTCCTCCAATCACGTAGTGTGCTCCATATTTACATGCTAATATACCATTTAAATGACTGTTTCAGAATATGCCGTTTAAAGTGATTTCGTTAGGCTGCTATTATTTGAAAGTGGGCTTACTGTTTTGGAGGAATCACGTAGGTACCCACATTTATCAGATTTGCGATCTGAGTCGGATTGTGAGCTATGGACTGTTTCCCATTCAGATGCAAAACGCAGTTTCTCTGCCGGTGAAGCGCTTTGTTGTGGTAATTCTCTGAAGAAAGCGTTTTAGTAACTCCAGACGTATCTTGAGTTTGTAGGCAGCATTCGTTTGAGATTAGGAACAGAACTGTACTTCGAAACCTTCAGAAGTTGAGTAGAAAACCTGATAGTCATTCCAGCAACGAGGACGTGCGGGAATATTTGTCCTCTTCAGTTGTCATTAAATATTGTTCCAACATCCCGAAGGGCCAGAGAAAAGTTTGTATTTCGCATGAAAAGTTTCTAGGCCTTCCTGAAATATAGTTTTTTGTCCATAACGAATTATATTATAAGGATAAAATAAATATAATTGTTTTGTGTAATTATCATCATGAGGGTAAATTTCTATATCTACGTGTCTGTTAGAACGTCACCGATACGGTTCGTAACTTTTCAATAGCATTCCGACCTTCATAAATGAATTGAAATGATCCAGCTTAGAGGTTGCATTTTCACGAGCGAATTTTGGAGAAATTTATTGTATTGCAACACATCGTTAAAATTACATATTCTGAAATTTCTAAATATAAATAAAGTTCAACGGATTTTGAAACGATTCCTGAATTTCAAGACTCCTTTGTATATATAGATTTATGTTATACCTCTCCTCAGATTGGAATAACAAATCCGTTCATTTTCTTTTATTTAGATTATGATTATGCATTCTAAAGTAAAGGATTAGTTCGATGGACAGCATTTTTTGAGCACGATTTCTGCTCAAAATTCAGCAAACATATTACTGATAATACCAGTAAACCATGGTGCCATTCATAATATTTATTGTGTTTGTATGATGATAATAGTCCTGGAGCCAGGCCCAAAAATAGAAATTAATTTGCGGAGAGTTTGAGATTAGATTTTGAAAATTTAATCCGTTCTGAGTAAGAAAATCTTTGTCTGTAATATTAAAGTTGGTGGAATACAAAATGGCGGCCTCATAAAGATGGCTAAATTTGCCCATTTTAAAGTTTTTCTCTAATAATTCCTAAACCATACATCCAACAGAAATTATTATACAACATATTGCACAACATAAAAAAACGAAACGATTCGATTCCACAACTTTGAATTATCTCTCGAAATGAGCGAATTACAATTGAAAATTGGGCTAATTTTGGGTCAGTCCTACCCTCCCCCCGTCTAGACTTTTTCCCTTCAAAATCACCTAGTGGCGTTAAGATTGGTCTGATTTCAGTCTGCCAAAGCTCATTCTACTCAAGATTGAATACATTCCAAAATTCGTATCGATCATATTTTAGCTGAGACTTTCCCCCATTGACTTACAGCCGAACTTTTAAATTTGATGTCATTTTACACATAAAGTTCGCAAAAACGGCCTTTTACTTTGTACTTTAATGGGAAACGGTCTGAGCAAAAACTTGCTCGAAACGAACATTATAAAGTATTTAATCCTGAATCGAATGAAGTTTGACAGACCTGAATCAGACCAATATTGAGGTCGCTAGGGGTTTTTGGAGGGCAAAAGTCTAGACATCTTTAACAGATATCTGCCTAGACTTTTCCCTGGCAGTAAGTCAATGGGGAAAGGCTCAGCTAAAATAAGCTCGATACGAACTTTAGAGTATTTAATCTTGAGTGGAATTAGCTTTGGCAGACTGAAATCCGACCTATACCAATGGACCTATTGATTTTGAAGGGCGAAAGTCTTGACTGGGGGGGAGAGGACTCGCCCACAATTAGCACGAGTTTCCATTGTTTGTAATTCACTTATTTTGAGAGATAATTCAGAGTTTTGAGATCGAATCGTTTAGTTTTTTTATGCTCTACAACTTTGCTCCGTATAAAAATTTCTGTAGGATGTACGGTTTAGAAATTATTAGAGAAAAACTTTAAAATGGTCAAATTAAGGCCTAATTAATTAATTATGAGGCCGCCATTTTATATTTCACCCATTTTGAAATGGCAGACAAAGATTTTCTCACTCAGAAAGGACTAAATTTTCAAAATCTAATCTCAAGCTTTCTCCACAAATTACTACACATTTTCGGACCAGGCTGCTGAACTATAAATTCACTACTAAACTATTGCTAATTTATTGAAGAATTTACATTAAGAAGGGTGCCACAACCTGTATACGATGCAAAATGAAATACACGGTACATAAATTCTCTTGATTCTCAGTTTTCGATAATTTCAATATTATGACTGACGTTTGTGTTTTAATTTCAGGTACGTACCTCCTTAACATTCTGGACTTTCACTCAAACAGCGCTTTTCTCAAACAGTAAGTAGAAATCAATCTCTTCAATGATGAGTCACGACGAGTGAAAGCATCCATTTGAACATTTGCTATGTCCTTATGAAAAAAACAGGTTAGGATTGGAAATCCACTTCAATCGAGAACGAAGCAGTAGTACAGAAATTGAATTTGAGAGACCCGGTCAGTAGAGGCGTCGCTAGAAAAACGTCTGCCAAGTTGGGTGGGCAGTATAGCTTCCTCACATATTGTAGCATGGGCGTATGGAATTAATTGAAGAACAAAGTACGAGTCTAAATAATTTATAAGTCGAAGTTATCAGAAATTAACGTTTGCACACGCGCACAGACTTCTATTATTCCAACGGCAATAAAATTTATAGGGGGATGTCCAGAAGCTGAACCACACAATCTTTGAGAATGTAATAATAAATCGGTTCATTAGTGTCGGAGTTTTGTCTGTGTCGGTCAATTTCAGTTTTGCGCATTTTCTACAGTTATTACTCCTCCAATCGCGATATGATAAATAAGGAATTTCCCTGGAACATATTATACTAATATACTCCCCGAGTTTGAACGAAATCGGACCAATAGATGACAAGAAATTGTTGTTATAGTAAATTAACTTTTGCGCATGCGCATAGACTACTTACTATTTATGTGACGGCAATGAAAATTATAGGGGACCATTGACAAGCAATCGCTATCCCATACAAACGCTGAAAATTTCATCAAAATTGTTCCATTAGACTCGGAGTTTTGCCAGTGTCAATCGATATTAGTTTCGCGCATGCGCAATGGTTGTTACTCTACCGAATGCGATATAATTTACAGAGAATTTTTCTAGAACATATAGGTACCCACTTACCTACCGAGTTTGAACGAAATCGGACCAATAGATTATGAGAAATCGATGTCATGAGAAATTCACGTTTGCGCATGCGCACAGGCTGCTGTTGATTCGACGGCATTGAAAATTATGGGGGACGGTCTAGGAGCTAACCCTCATAATAGGTGAAAATTTCATCGGATTCGGGATGAAACTTGGTATAGTTTTGGGAGTGACAAGGACACAGACAGACAGACATCAGACAGACAGACAGACACGGAACCAAAATATCAGTAAAATCTGGAACGCAAAAAGCAAGTTTAAATTTGATTTTTGAGGACAACAATCTTTTCGACTTGAATCACGAACACAAAGCTTTCCCAGTTTCGGTAGTGATGAAGCAAAATAGTGAGGGGGGAAGTATCATGAAATTACCAATTGAAACACATGTTTTATCAAATCCAAAAAAGGAAGATAGAAATAATATCTATTGCATATAAGTACTTGTTATACTCGTATACACGAATAATTCTGTGAAATGACCATTTTCATGCGTGTTGTTATAAAAAAAATCGATAGTAAATCATTTGTAGGAAGACCGCAGTATTAGTTTTGATTAAGACAATAATTATTGTCACTATACGAAACTTGGAGAATGTATAAATGACCTGGATAAATCTTTTGGATACTAAAATAACAACAGCGATTTCATCATTATTAAATCAGGTTTATATTTTTTGAATTGAAACACTAATTACAATTAAGAAATGATATTAAAAACAATACAATTGTTCAATTTAGCCCATGCTTGATCCACACCACGTCTTCTATGTCAAGATTCTCAACAAGATATTTTTTGCGCTGTGTTTGGAGCAACGGACATAGAACTCTCATCAGCCTTTGTAAGGTTTAAACTAGTGAATGCTCTCCATTCAACTGCTGGGTGGATTTGGATGAGCGTGAAAAATGTTTTTAGGTGAAACTGCAAGTAGACCAAATATGGAGTAAAAAGTCGCAGCATATTTTCTTATATTTTTATATTTCCGTATCTCAGAACAAATTCTACACGAGAATTTCATAAATAGTCGTTCTAGTGTAGTTGAACTGAGGTGATTTCTTGGATGCTGGTTTCATACAAAACAGCTCCAATCAACTGAAGAGCTCCTTTCTTTGTCAATAGCGAAACTTCTCCCGTTTCCTCCTCGATTTTCCAGAACGGACATCAAGAACAAAAGACCGAAAAAAAAGACAAGACTCAGTAGCTTTTGACTGATGAGTTGAGTCGAACGGGAGTGTTTTTGTGTCGTGCAAAAGGATCGAACGGTCTGCTTACCACGGCTGAATAGTTAATTACTAGGGAACCAAGACGGGGTCACGACCTGCTTTTAATTGAAGGCTAACAGCCGCTGGCGGAAATAGATTCAAACTGTCATTAATATAAGCGTTATCAAATGAATCTTAGTGGATCAAAACCAGAAATGAACACACGATATTCTTAGCCTAAATTCAGTTTGATAAAAAAAGAGTCAACAATTACACTGAAACGATGACATTGTACCTTTGTCACTCCTCTATCTGTACATCACTAACAGGAAAAGTAGGACAACATTCAGAGATTCATTCCCCAGAACTAAGAGCTCGAAGGAGCGGTCCTGAAGAAAGTATTACTCCGGAACTAAGAGTTCCGTAGGATTAATAGGATTGGTAATATTGCGGTCTGGATCCGCAAGAGTAACACGAATGGAAATATCACGGTCTGGAACTCCCCGCTCCGCAAGCGTGATATGGGAGCAAATATTACAGTACGGACCTTAGAACTCTGAAGGCGTAATATTGGAGGAAGTATTTCGTTCCAGAACTCACACATTCCTAGGTGAAACACTGATGGAACTATTACCGTCAGAAACTCACATAGCTTCGTAGGGATAATACTGAAGGAAGGGATCAAGGTCCTGAAGACTACTGTTTAGAACTGAGAGCTCTGTAGGATTAATACGTTTGGAAATATGATGACTTGGAACTCCCAGATCCGTAAGAGTAACACGAATGGAAATATCACGGTCTGGAACTCCCCGCTCCGTAAGCGTGATATGGGAGCAAATATTACGATCATGAGCTTAGAGCTCTGAAGGCGTAATATTGGAGGAAGTATTTCGTTCCAGAACTCACACATTCCTAGGCGAAACACTGATGGAACTATTACCGTCAGAAACTCACATAGCTTCGTAGGGATAATACTGAAGGAAGGGATCAAGGTCCTGAAGACTACTGTTTAGAACTGAGAGCTCTGTAGGATTAATACGTTTGGAAATATGATGCCCTGAAACTCCCAGATCCGTAAGAATAATACGAATAGAAATATCGCGGTCTCGAACTCCCCGCTCCGTAAGCGTGATATGGGAGTAAATATTACAGTCCGGAGCTTGCTCTGAAGGCCTAATATTGGAGGAAGTATTTTGTTCCAGAACTCATAGCTCTCTAGACGAAACACCGATGGAACTATTACCGTCAGGAACTCACATAGCTTTGTAGGGGTAATACTGTAGGAAGAGATCAAGGTCCTTAGTACTACTGTCTAGAACTGAGAGCCCTGTAGGATTAACACGAGAAGAAGTGCCATCGTCAGGAACACACACTCTCGGTAGGGGTAGCACTGGATAAAGGAGACAGAGGTTCGGAATGTTCAAAATAACCTCCAGGCAAATCAAGTTGGACTCCGTGTTGGATTCGAGAATCTACAATAATTACCCCAGTTAATTACTGGGGAACCAAGATGGAGTCACGACCTGCTTTTAATTGAACGCTAACAACCGCTGGCGGAAATATATTTAAGTTATGAACATTATAAGCTCTGCCAAATGAATCCTAGTGAATCAAAACCACAAATATATTATTTCTTAGCCAAAACTCGGATTTGTTTTTTCACTATTGACATAGAAGGTAGGGAAGCTATTTATATGTTCAGGAAGTTGAAACATTCTTTCACGCTAAATATAATATAAATTTTCAATTGCTTTTGCGTTTTATGTTCTTAACAATTTTGGTTCCATGTCTGTCTGTGATAAATTCTACGAAATATTCAGGGATTCCGGGTATTGACCGCGAAATAATCCCTTATTTGTTTCATCACTGCTGGTACAGGGGGAGCTTGTGTGAAAGCGCAAAAGCGTATTTCATAAAGTAGGTACCTATTTCTAAGGGCCCGAATCCTCTCAGAATCGGAGAGTAGTAGAAGGTTACACTAAAAAATAACATGAAAATCTAATATAGAGACGTAATGCCCATAAATATTTTATTAAATGATGTTTGGATTCTTGAGGGATCTTTTATAGAACTCAGTGGTCGAGACATCAACCTCGGAATGTCTTCAACTCTGATGAAACTTATAAGGTTTGTTCTGAACAGCATCAATCTATAGGTTTTTCAAATTGAATTAGCGGTTTTCCATATTGATTTAACGGTTTTCCATTTCAAATTAACGCCTTTAAAAATATTTGGCTACCTACACATTACAAGAAGTATTGCAGTGATTAGAAAAGAGTATAAATGTTGCGAATCATTAACCCTTCTTAATGCAAATCGTTGAGCTGTCAAATCCTTCCTTAAGCAATCTTTGAATATCTTTATAATGCAATCGTTATCGTGCTTTTCATTCGCAGCTACCGCTTTCGTTTACTGTTTTTTACCAACTTAACTTTACCAATTTGAAAAAAAAAAAAAAAAGTATTACCTACCAAATCTTGATTCGACAGCTCACGACTGATACTGAGCCCGTCCAGAATCCACAGAAAACGATACCGGAGCTCTCCAAGTCGCCGCCACGACATCTGTTGAACGGGTCGAATGAAGCAATCGGTACCCAAGTAACCCACAGACCTGTAGCATGCAAATCCGTTTCTTTTTCTTTCGCCTCTTTAGCACTATTATCCGGCACAAAAGGACCCTTGGACGAAAAATTCCCGTGACGTTTTTGTAGTGGACGATTGGAGACGGGGAAATTACCGTTCCGAAACCGTTGTTATAGACATTTGGTAAGCGAAGAAATATTTCGCCATGCCTACGATGGGTCGCTTCATAGTTTTGTACCTACCATGGATTTCCACAGGTTTTCGATCCGAGTTGATTTTAAAAACTGAAAGGTAACTATTAGAAAACAGCCAACTTTGAATAGGAATTCGCTTCCAATCTCGTCTCAATTTGTCATTGGTATCAGTGATAAAAATAGAAATTAATGTAAGTAACGGTAAGTTGTGACTTCTTCATTTTCACACGTTTTTGACGTGATATGATGTGATCCGTGGTGAGCTAACCTTTTGAACGACATACGCTGTAATTCACTTCATAAAAGTTTGTTACTATCGTACAGAAGCCTTTCTACGAAGATTGCTGGTCTAGTCATGTTTGGAGACTAGCTAGTCTATACCAGAGTTGAGCAAAATCTTACTCATGAGTATGATTAAGATTTTTAATAACAGGAATACGTTTCTGTGATTATGAATAAGATTAAATTCGTATTCACGCGTAAGAGTATTAAAGAGTATTAAAATCATAATCACACAGTATGATTAAGAATAAATTCTTAATCACAGAAATCCATGATTAATCACAGAAATATGTAATTAATAATAGAAATCTGTGATTAATCATTGGAAAGTGTAGAAAATCTTAAAAATCGGTGATTAATCATGGGCAAATTTTGAGAAATCTCAGAAATTGTTTAATAATCACATCAATCGGTTATTGATCGCAGAAATCTGTGGTTAATCGCAAAAACCTGTGATTAATCACAGAAATCTGTGATTAATCATAAAAAAATTGTGAGAAATCACAGGAATCGGTGATTAATCATGATAATATTGTGAGAAATCACACGAATAATTATGTGATTACCTAATCAAGAGAAATTTTTGAGAAATCTCAGAAATCTAGGATGAATCACGTAAATTCGTGACTAATCATAGGAATCTGTGATTAATCAAAGATTTATGTAATTAATAACCGGATTCTGTGATCAATAACCAATTGATGTGATTATTTAAAAATTTCAGAGATTTCTCAAAATTTGCCCATGATTAATAGCCGATTCCTAGGAATTCATAAAAATTTCCCATGATTAATCACAGATTTCTGTGATCAATCATGGATTTCGGTGATTAAGAATTTAGTCTTAATCATACTCTGTGATTATGATTTTGATCATACTCTTACGGGTGAATACGAATTGAATCTTATTCATAATCACAGAAACGTATTCATGTGATTAATAATCATAATCATACTCATGAGTAAGATTTTGCCCAGCTCTGGTTGTACTGTAGGTACAATGTATTTACACATGTACAGAACATTTTGACAGCATACATGCATAGAGTAAAGATAACTCGGCGCTACCCGCTTCGGAAGGGGCTCCGGCTTGACCCCGCTGGAGAAACCCCTGACCCTCTTTTACTTTCATCTTGAGTCTCGGCTAAACGTTGGAGGAACGTGGAACACGCTCCATTTAAAATTTATTTCAGCTTCATAGGTTGAATAGCAAGGAACTTCTCCGGATCTCACTCAGCTGATCTGGGGGACTCTAGACTTCATGATTCGTTTTTAGACGTCTCAAGAGTTCTGCATTTCAAATTTCAGCTTCATAGGATAGCAAAGAAATTAGATCCGCGGTCTCGGAATGTAGACTCGGTCCTTGTCGGAAAACGCAGACTCGGAAAAAAAAAAAAAAAAAAAAAAATTAAGGGCAGATGCAAACGTTTTTTTGTGTAAAGTCTTGATCAATTTCAGTTTTGAACATGCGCTATAATTATTACTCCACCAATCGAAATATAATTCATGGAGAATTTTCCTGGAACATAGGTATACACATCTTCTCCCCGAGTTTGAACAAAATCGGACCCTTCGATGATAAATAATTGACGTTAGAATAAATTAACGTTTGCGCATGCGCATAGACTATCATTTATGTCACGGCAATGAAAGTTATAGGGGACCGTCAAGGATCTAACCCGCACAATCCCTGAAAATTTAATTGGAATTGGACTTGAACTTGGTATAGTTTTTGTTTTGGGCGTGACAAGGATTTACCACAGACAGACTCGGAAGCAAAATTGATTAGCAAGCTCTGAAACGCAAAAGGCTAGTGGAAATTTTGATTTTGGAGGACAAAATGTTTTTCGACTCCTACCACGAACACAAAGTTTCCCTTCCTTCGGTAGTGAGGAAGCAAAATACCCGAATAGTTCACAGGTTTTTGAGGAAATTGGTGTTCTCCTTTGCACAATTTATGAGTTACGAGTAATTTGTTGATAGTAAACCATTTGCTAATTAATCTCTAAATTTACATCAAGGAATGTAGTGTGTTCTGTTGTCAATGTATATATCATATTTTTTATCTAAGGTTTTCGTAAAATTAGAAATATAAACTGAACATTTTGGAGAGATCTAGAAATTGAAAATATTTCTTCTCGGTCCGTTAATGAGGTTTATGATTGGAAAATAATAAACCAAAAGCTGTTTTTAAAATTATACTTACTTATACTAGATAGATACTTCTAATAATGTAGTGTTGAAACTAAAGTTGTGCTACTATGTGATATATCTAAAGTTTCATTCAAAAATAGTTGGTCATTTTTACATAATAATGGATTTTAATAACAAATAATTTACTCGAATAAGAAAGTATAAAGTATGTTCACCGTATCTTTCGATAGTGTCTGATTTGTATTCGTCGATTTCACCCGCGGTGTTATTCCACTAACTCGCACTTCTCAATGTAAACTGGTTTGTTCTTGGGTGGTCCGAGGATCATCAAAATCCCATAACGCGACTGTGGGTAGAGCGATAGTTTCAGTGTTGATAATTTCACCATCGTCACATCGCATTAGTTTAGTTCCGGAAACGTCTCTCAGATGCTCTTAAAACAGTTTCCTTTTACTTTTTGGGTGGGATTTTCATTTTGAAATATCAACATTCAGAAATAAGATACACTGAGTATATTCTGAGAAACACGTTTATGGCTTCATGTAGTGTTACGAACAAGCATTCCACTGCCAAACTTATATGAGGTGGATAATATAAATCTCTCCAATGTGTACTTCATATTACAACTTCATATTTACCATATTCATCATAATATTACTGCTTCATATTATGAAAATGTTAAGTTTAACTACATCTACCTCACAAAAATCCCCCACCACCATCCACAGGAGATTTCTTGATTTTTCAAATATCACATACTTCTTTCTTTTTAGATGGTACTTCATAGGTTTTTGAAATATCGACGTTTAAAAATAATAAACGCTGAGGTAGGTATATTCTGTGAAACTGGTTTATGGCTTTATATAGTGACACAAAATCGCTAAACTTAACCGAAAATTTGCTCAGGTGTTCAGAAAGATCTACGTAAGGCTGAGTTAACACTGTACCTCTATCCTCTAGTATTTATCCGCTCCAAAAGCTGAGATACCGATTTTTATAGTTCATATCTACCGTCATACGATGTTTGGAAACGAGTTTTCTCAATTTCTATTCGCTTATATTAAAGTCTACAGAAAAATTAAAAAAATTGTGATTCAGATCAATAAAACGGATCTTGTTTCATGCCAACGAAATTCCAGTTTTATGAGTTGAATAGCAAAGAAAGAGCTCCGGAGCTCACTCGGATGTTAATAGAAACCTCAATTATTTTACATCAGGTAATTATTTGATAGTCTCTCCTCCACATGTTATTAACTGCCTACATGATACTACCCTGACTACGTTTGCTCGTATCGCGGTCCTGCGAAAAATGCGGTCCTGCGGTCCTGCAAAAATTCAAATCACGGCCCATCCTAAAGACATGAAACATGTCAAATGTCAAAAGCTCTCCACAACCGATAGATACCGTGAAATCAATTGTCGATTAGGAGAAGTGACCTAACATTTTCTTTTTCACCCTATAAAAACCTCCCACTCTCCAGTGGAAAGTTCTTGATTTTTCAAACAGTCTTTTCCGTCTGAGTAGTATTGGTAAGATATCTGGCAATTATTTTTTCTTCTCAACATAGGATGGTGACATTTGAAATGGAACGTTTTAGAGACTGCCATATTGTACAATTTCAGTCGCCAGTTCCAATTGGAAAAGTACCAGTCATGCAGCACGATCCTATGAGCGAATTTTCGTAAATTATCGTACTAGGTATATCATGATGAACTGTTTTGAAAATTCAGAACTTTGAGTAAACAGGTTGACTACCGATTTGATAGTGAAAAACTCTTTCTAAATAATATTCTGCAACTCAAAAGAGATTTTGGATTTTTGACATTTTATGTCTTTGCTATGGCACATAAACTAAAAAAACGTCACGGAAAATTGCTCACGAAAATATTTTGATGATTTCCACTTACAACCGAGTCGTTGCTAGGGAAATGGTACTTCGTCGTTTTTCATCCCACAAAATTCGTTCGCCATTCGTTCGAAAGCTCTCGATGTATCCAACCATATTATGATAACTACCTACTGCGAAGTGCGTGGCCAACAAGCTGAGTTGTGAGCAAGGTTATTTGAATAATTGTGTACACTCAGGTGATCATTCTCAATAATTGATATTGTGAACATGATTGCCACCGCTTGTTAATTTCTGATGATTTCATTGAGCTGGTGTTTCGATGATTTGATTCATAGCAAGTGATCCAAATATTGCGAGAACGGTTTGATTTGTGAAGCGGTGGCTAAATCATTTTAATAGGTAATTTCTATACTTTAATCTCCAGGAAGATGTAATTTCGTATGAAGCCTCTTTGGGACATTTACTTGACGATGCCCAGGGTCCGGATCAGATGAGTGGCTCTTAAAGCTAATTTCTATGATTTATACTCTAGGAAGCTGTAATTTCGTATGTAGCCTCCTTAGGGCATTTACTTGACCATGCCCAGGGACCGGATCAGCTGAGTGGCTCTTAGAGCTTGCATACGAGTCTGCAACACATACTTGTCTTCAACTAGAGACATAAAATGTCCCAATGTGTTGCAGACTCGTATGCAAGCGTTTTAGCTTTTTTTTTTTTTTTGCAGATTTTGTCCATTATTGGAATTGGCGAATATTATTGGAATTCAGGTACATTTTTCAACATGAATTTCTGCATACATTTTCCAATATTCTAGTTCATTGTTAATAAATTTCTTCTGACTAATACTGTACTAAAAAAAATCTAAATTTAACAATTTTTAGCCAATTTTAACCATTTTAATGATTTTTTTAGTAATTTTTTTTGAAATTTGATCAATTCATCAGCTCAAAAAGTGCTGGCCAACGAACTCATCCTTTCGTTTAAGAAGCTTGATTTTTAGGCTAGAAAACGCCGGCGTTTTAGGGTAGAAAACGAGGATAATTTGCTATGCAATTCGTCTCACGAGAAAAAAAAAAAAAAAATAAAAATAAATAAATAAATTTTTAAGCCTGACTGGGATTCGAACCCACAACCTTCGTCTCACGAGAAAATTTTTTTTTTTTCAAGCCTGGCTCGGATTCAAACCCACGACCTTCGTCTCACGAGAAAAAAAAAAAAAAAAATTTTTTTCTCAGGCCTGACTGGGATCCGAACCCACGACCTTGCGGGTTCGTGTAGCGGGACAAAAAAAAAAAAAAAAATTATTGGGGGTCGGCCTAAGAATTGTATAGCAATTAATATATTAAAACGCGTTAAACTCTAGGATTCGTCTCAGAATGTCTCAAAACGGATTTCAAGGAAGAAAATTTTCGAAAATTTTGATTTTAAAATTTTCGGAGCCATTGTAATAGCTTCATTTTTTACGAAAATTCGCTTAAATGTGAGGAATCAAGGAGGGCATGCTTTATTAAATGAAAAGTATCAGAATTAAGTAGTTTTCTGTATGGAGGTCACTTTTCATTCACTAGTCATAAATATGACCATTCTAATGTAATTTCTCTCTCTGTTCCATAAATATTAACAAGAATCAAGATCAACCTAACGGATTTCGTAAGTGTGTGGCATTCTCCAGGCTTTCAATTTACATATGTGTGCCTCAAAGAACACGAGAAAAGCGTAAAGCTCTCGATCTCATATAAAGCTATCATATGAGTGGGGTGTAAAAAGCATTCCTGATACTTACACAGGATGATTCGCTAGTCGCGAACGAATTGAGAGCAGCGTTCAATACTCCGATTGAATTTACATAATCGTGAGAGTACATAATACCAGCAGAACCCTGAGTAGATTTTCTCGTTTCAACTTCTAAAAGAATTGCGCTAGTCATCAAAATAAACTGCCTTGAGGGCGTTCGCTTCGTCACGTTGCTTCCGAGTCTGCAAGGCAACGGAAGCTTTGTTTTCACTTTCGAAGTGAAAAAATTTTCCTTGCTCCAAAATCAAAATTTCCACTCGCATTTCGCGTTTCATGGCCTCCTGAAAAAATTTGGTTTTGTGTCTGTCTGTCCGTCCGTCCGTCTGTCTGTCTGTTCACATTTTCTTGCAACAGCCATAACTTCCACATTGTCGATTGGGTTTTAATGAAATTTTGATGGTATGCATTTTTTGGCTTGCTTTCTTTTATACGCGGAGCGTCTTTTTGGGGGAATAAATAAAATCAAAAACGATCTCCTGAGGTCGACAGTTTTGTAGAT
Source organism: Adelphocoris suturalis (assembly GCA_030762985.1). NCBI lineage: Eukaryota > Metazoa > Arthropoda > Insecta > Hemiptera > Miridae > Adelphocoris > Adelphocoris suturalis. The sequence continues at coordinate 21,545,101 of CM061044.1, read as the reverse complement.
TCCAAATTTGAAATATTTCAACAATTTAGGTATACGATTTCTAAGTGTTATGTTTGAAAGTATCACTAGAAAAGATTCCGTTTATCAACTGTGTGATGATGGTTCCTGATAGTGTTAATAGGAAGGTAATCAGTATGAACGTTAAGTAGGTATACCTACCTACGTATGGGATATGATAGGTACCCAACTAGCCTATATAATGATACAAGAACAATGTATTTCGGCTTGTCATCATAACTTATAATTTTCCCGAATCACCCGAACAAAAGGTATCTCTCGGTCACTATCATTGTCCATCATCATTATAGGTACTACGTCCATCTCTCCATTCTTGAGCGTACTTTTGATGTGGATTAATGATGAAACCGTGAGAATATCATGAAATGAGAACAAGAGAATTTTCCTTGTTAGAAGCAGCATCCTCATAATTAAAGTCTCGAGAATGAATAGACAAGGGGCCGATCCAATAAGGTACCCAATACCCTTCCAACAGTTTGTTAATGTAGAACGAACCAGGACAAGGGTCACTCCCACGGCCTATTTTACTGGTACCTACCTAATAAAGTTTTATTCTTATTGGCAGCTTGGAGCCATTGCTGTGGTGATGACCCGACAGTGATTCTTCATTCAAGATGCACAGGTTGTATAATAATAACACTTTTGAAAGGGTACGGCTTTGCATATGGGCTTTTAGAAGTTTTTCAAGCCATCAGCGGAAATTAAAGAAAAAATAAAAACGTCTGCCAAGTTATGTATGGCACATAGCTTTCTCTGCAAGTTGTAAAGTCTTGTCATAGCTTTCTCATACCCGCAACAAGAATGTGTGGATCATTGAAATGTTTTAATTCACTTCAAAAGATGAACCATTCTATCCCTCCAATATTTCGTTTGAAAACTATATACAAGTAATGCTCGTTACTTATATTTCACGTTCGCGCATGCACAGAATGAAATTTATTAGTGAGCAATGAAAGTGATAGGGGGCTATTTACGGCCTAACCAGTACATTCCCTGAATGTCATCGAAATAGAATGACAATAAATTTTAGACTTGTTACAAGGATTTGCAGACACACACCCAGATATACTTCACGAAACGAAAGCTTTTCGGAATTTCCTGAAACGGAAATTCGAGTGGAAATTTTGTTTTTCTCAAAAAAGAAAAGGTTTTCTATCTCTCGAGAATTGAAGCAATGCTTTCGCTACCCACATGTAGAGTTGGGAACAATCGCAAAAAAAAAAAAAAAGATTGCCTATTTCTTATGACTCTGGAACAATTCCGCCGATTCCTATTGACATTAGCTGTGTTCCAAGCCCCCGTCTGAGTTTATGAACTCTGTCTGGTTCCACGAGTTCACGAAACTTTTAGGTTCAAGAACCCGTCGGTGGGAACACTATAGCTCACCTGACACTCAATGCACCAACCAGCGCTAACGTCGTATTTAATAACGTGAAAACCTCGTCATCGAAGTCCTTTGAGCCATTTTGAAGGAAAGGCCAAAAATGTGAAAAAACGGAATTTTCAACTATTTTTGAAGGTTATTTGCTAATTGCCACCCTCAGAGTATTTTCCCAGGTATGAAGGGTATGGGATATCATTCCTACCCAGAAGAAGAGTAACTCTTGTTAATTTCATCAAAATCCCTCGAGCCGTTATTGAGAAAAGGCAAAAAATGCTAAACACGATGTTTTTTTCAACCAAGGTTGAGTGGGCCAAGTGCGAACGAGAAAAACATTAATTTGACTTAGAATGCCAATTACCAACTACCCTTAAACAAATGTTTTCTATCGACGTGTAGACAGCTGATAAAAGAAAACTGATGGTTGTAAAATTATTAGATTAAGAAAATTGAAAAAGAGATGTGAAAAACGATAACACAACTAGCATCAAGCAGGTTAGTGACAAGCATTTAGCGTGAGGGTTCGAGGCAAAATGAGATTTTTGGTGGTTCAGAAAGGTTTCCTTGTGTTCGAGTTCTCAACCCTATCCGCGAGCAGGTCTGAAAAGTTCATGAACGCACTGAACTGAGTTCCTGAACTCAGAACGCTTGGAACACAATTCACGTGCGCCTAAGGTTCGACGCTGAACCAGTTCCTAAAAGTTCATGAACTCGTGGTGCTTGGTACACAGCTATTGTAGAAATGTTTTCAGTTTCCCCCTACAGTCACTTCTACTAAAATTCACTAAAAATGTCAAATAACTGAGTAGTCCTTCCATCCGGTCACTGTTGGTACATTGTTTACTTTCGGAGAAACCGCTCCACGACACACAACGCGGAACAATGAGCCGATCCTGTGTTACCTACCTCAGAGTCCAGACTGCTATTTGATCTAACTGTCGGGTCATTGTGCTTGAAGCTACCTACCAATTGTTCGGGAAAGAAAGGAAGAAAACGATACACCCACCTTGCCGGACCATCCCACGGTATTGCCGCGATATTGTTTACAGCAACACCCCACAACTGAGCGATAATTGGGTCTGTGGGTCAATTTTGTTTTCTTTGAATTTTGATCCACTGTTGCTTCGGAAAAAGGTGATAACACCTCATTTTCGGTAACAACACAACTATTTATAATGTTCATGATGACAATATCGAGATGTTTTGATTACCTTCCTCACTTGGAAAGTTCTTCACAGTTTGCAACTCTCCAGGTAATTAACCCGGCCGGTTATCCGAGTTTCCAGTGAAAACTCGTTATAAACTCGCATTTTCATGGGAGCTTCAAGAAAACCCTCGATTTCATTGAAAAAACAATGTTTTTCAACATTAAGAAACAGTTTTCTCCTCCTAATTAGCAAAGTAAAAGTAAAATGGACTACACCGTTGGAAAGCTGGGATTCTGATGCAAGTTTTAGGTTCGCAGCATGAAAATTTCCTTCCAGGACTTTTCGTGAAACAAAATTGTGAAAAAAGTGATCATTTTCAAAAATTTACAGTTTTCACTTACGGCATATTTTTTACCCATTCATTGCACTTGAAATTTTTCGATGTCATCATGAAGATAGGAAATTTAACGCTCTTATCAAAGGAATAATTAATTTGAGTTTTGACTGGAAATTAAGGGAGTTATGACAGTTTTAGTGACACAAAGTCGAAAATACGAAGAAAAAAAATCTTAAAAGTGAAAAAAGTGGTCTTTAGCGTGAATTAAAAAATATAATTATGTTATAGGAAAAAAAAAAATTAGTAGTAGAACTCTAGCTGGAGGTGCACCCGAAAGCGAGACACCCTGTAGACCAGAATAAACATTATTTACCTATATAAATGTTTTACATAACACCCGTGCATTCAAGTATCCGTGTCAAAAGGAACCACAGACTCACGCACAATAGCTCACGTAACTGGCCCACCTACCTGTTAAGATTTACCTACATATTAAGTGAGCGGGAAATAAACTACTTCGTACCGAGGCCACACTTTTCCCAATCGACCTTCAAGTATCTATTTCGATACTAGGTATATTATTTCGTGTCCATGACAACGTGCGTGCACACATGGTAGTGGCCTTTCACCTAGAACATGTGGTGCGAGGCAGCGAATTTTCTCAGACAATGAAGCTATTGCAATGGCTCCAAAAATTTTAAAATCAAAATTTTTGAAAATTTTCTCTATTGAAATCCGTTTTGAGATATTCTGAGACGAATCCTAGATTTTAACGCTTATATATATATATATATATATATATATATATATATATATATATATATATATATATATATATATATATATAAGTAGTATCCGAATACCAATCCTGGCTCACCGACTTCAATCTCTGTTGAAAATGCTTTTCTGTTAAACCTCTGATAAAAATGATTCCGACTTCAATCTCTGTTAAAAATGATTCCGACTTCAATCTCTGTTAAAACTACTTTTGTGCTAAACCCTGTTGAAAATGCTTTTCTGTTAAACCCCTGATAAAATTTTTTACCACAAAACATCAAAGCACCTTTTTTAACACAAAACATCAGAACCAGTGACTTTTTTCGGTTTAGCGACTTGAATCTCTGTTAAAACTTTTTTATCATAAAACATCAGAGCCATTGACTTTTTTTTAAAATATTTTTTATCAGAAACTCTAGTGAACTCTAAAAAAGCTTTAACAATTTAGGGGTCGATATTTTCAAAATTTATCTCCCTCTGATGTTTTCACTAGAAAAATTAAAATGGCGTCACGCTAAAAAAATATTTTTTGAATCTAGAGACCCAACTTTAAGTATCCAATTCAGATGTTGGGTAAGTTAAAAGGATAAATAGTATCCATACAAGAATAGGCAAAAGAAAAAGTGGGTGGATAAAAAAAATGAGGGGGATAGTTAAAAGAATATATTCTATAATAAAAATAAAAGATGGATAACAAAATTGTATTACCAACTGAAATTTACATGGAGATTCGAGACAAGATCACAGATGCTTATGACTATTTCATTTTTTGCAAAGCTATGAATATTCCAGCAAATAAAGAGAAATGTATATTCTTAAATGTAAATCCACAAACCTTCATATTAAATTTTGATTCGATCAAACATAAACAGTTTATTAGAGATTTTGTTGAAGAGTCTGGTTATTTTATACCTTGGGATGAGATTTCTAGACATCAAAAACTATCTGATGAATTCATCAGAGAATTTCAAGACAAAGTAAATTGGTATGAGATTTCTAGACATCAAAAACTATCTGATGAATTCATCAGAGAATTTCAAGACAAAGTAAATTGGTATGAGATTTCTAGACAGCAAAAACTATCTGATGAATTCATCAGAGAAATGCAAGATAGAGTATATTGGGATGAGATTTCAATTCACCAAACACTATCTGATGAATTCATCAGAGAAATGCAAGATAGAGTAGATTGGAGATTGATTTCAATTAGCCAAACACTATCTGAAGAATTTATCAGAGAAATGCAAGATAGAGTAGATTGGGATGAGATTTCAATTAACCAATCACTATCTGAGAATTTCATTCGAGAGTTTCAAGATAGAGTAGAATGGCATTGGATTTCTAGAGAGCAAAAACTCTCTGAGAATTTCATTCGAGAGTTTCAAGATAGAGTAGATTGGATTTTGATTTCTGTAGAGCAAACACTATCCGAAGACCTTATCAGAGAAATGCAAGATAGAGTAGAATGGGATGAGATTTCATTTAGTCAAACACTATCCGAAGACTTCATCAGAGAGTTTCAAGATAGAGTAGATTGGGATGATATTTCATTTAGTCAAACACTATCTGAAGACTTCATCAGAGAGTTTCAAGATAAAGTAGACTGGCGATGGATTTCATTTAAACAAACACTATCCGAAGACTTCATCAGAGAGTTTCAAGATAGAGTAGTTTGGAATTCGATTTCATTTAAACAAACACTATCCGAAGACTTCATCAGAGAGTTTCAAGATAGAGTAGACTGGTATTGGATTTCTAGACATCAAAAACTCTCTGATGAATTCATCCAAGAGTTTCAAGATAGAGTAGTTTAATATTGTTCGTTTTAATGGAGATTCTCCATTAAAACATATTGAGATACAACGAAGTGAGCTTCTAATAAAGTGATTTTAAAATTTCGTGAGTTGTAATTCCTCGGGATAAAAAGTTCCTTGGATTTCCTCTCCGTTTAAATCTCTTATTCTGTAAGTAACTGGAGTCGTTTTTAAAACCTCAGTTATTTCAAAAATTTCTTTCGTCCAATTTGCCTCGTATTTATTTGCAAAAGTTTTCTTCGATTTCGTAATTCTTACACGATTTCCAATTTTAAATTTCTTTTTTCCATTTTTTCCACTCTTTTTAAATAAATTTCTTAGGATTTCACTTTCATTTTTCGCATCAACTTGAGCAGGTGTCATCCCAATAGAACGATGAATATCTTGTTTGTTGTACTCATTAACTAATTCCTGTAGAATATCGATCCAATTTTTATTTCCATTCACCTCGAAACGAATTTTCATTTTCTGATTCAAAGTTCTGTTAAATCTTTCTATAATTGCGGATTTTTCTAAACTTTCCGTGTGATACATTTTTATGTTATACTCGTCTAAAAGTTCTTTGAAAAGTCTATTTTCAAATTCTAAACCTTTGTCCGTGTGAAGGAGTTTAGGGGTAGAATGGTTATGAAATTTCACATTTTCCAAAACGTCTTTGAAAGCTTTTGAAACTGCTATTCCGTTTTTCTTTTTCAATGGAATTGACCAAACGTACTTTGAAAAAGTATCAATGATATTCAACATGTAACCGAACCCCTTGTTTTCATTCTCGTATTGTTTCATTATAATCAAGTCCGCAGCCCAAAGATCATCTTTTCCATGAGTAACAATTTTTCTTTTCTGAAATCTTTTTCTAACGGGTTTATGTAACTCTTTCGCAAATTCTAACTTTTCGTTTTCAGGTAAATTTATAACTTCAGTTTCAGGAATTACGTTAGTTTCCTCATTCGGATTTTTTATAAATTTACTTTTGTTAGTCTCACATTTAACACATTTAGCTGAAATTCTCCACCTTCCGTTTGCAGTTTGTACAATTTCCGCGTTTATATTTTTTGTTCTTTTCTTACACTTATGACAATAAATTTCATCCTCCATGTTTTATTTAAGTCTAATACGATTTTTTTTTAATGGAGATCACTCCATTAAAAATATATAGCTTATAAAATAATTATAAAATTTCCCGTTTAATCATATTTTTAGTCGGGTCGTACACAAAATTCGATCCACTTACAATAATAGCGTAACACGTAGTACCTACTGCGCTACTTGTTGCTGCTGTTACAAATGTATTGAAATCAACATTGAGCATCAAATTATTGCTTTTACCACTAGATAGACTCTGAGGTTGATCAGACAAATCGATGCTAAAAATTGGATATTCTTTTTTGAAAAAATGAGGCATGATGTATGGAATAGATTGTTTAGAACTTATAGTCTTTTTGAACTCTAAAAATGCATCGTAAGCCAAACCATATCTATTTTTATTGAAATCTAAATCCTGCGTTTCCTCAGGATACCTTCTGCCTCCTAATTCAAGCCAATAATTTTTCACATCTTTATGATGGAATTCAGAATTGTTTTTTGTCTGATCGTCCAAAACATCAGTTTGAAATACCACGAAGCACCATAATGGGTTATTAACGTTTCTGTAAACGCTAGATAAATCGAACTGTAACGAGTTTCCAGTAACGTTCCTAACTATGCATTGCCAACTTTTAAATTGGAGTTTATACGGAATGTTTCTCAAATCTGTGATCAAATTAACTTTTGCTTCATCCATGTATTCAATCACCGGAACTCTCAAAACGAAAGACTTAATTTCTACAACACCTTCATTAGGAATAGGAGATTCTCTATCTTTTTTCCATCTAAAAATAATATTATTATCGCTGTTTCTCACAAAAGTTATTTCAAAACCTCCCTTGAAAATTGGAACTGTTAAATCTTTGAAAAAACCCAAACCTAAGTCACCAAGGTAACCAACAGCATTGAAATTCCCTCCTCCGATAACTATTGAGTTGAATCCTGAATTCATACCTTGTCCGTTATAATCTTTTGGACATTCTTGAGTAGCAAAACCTTCCACCAAGCCACAAATGCCCGGATTTTCAATTTCATCTACTATCACATTGTGTTTTTTCACTTCTATACTCGAAAACATATGACCTACGAAATTATCTACCAACTTAACAGTATCTAAACCTGAATACTCCTTGGTTGGATCTTTTGACTTTAGAACTCCCTCCACGTTATATTGTATATCTTTAGACAGAAAATCGTCGCTTAAATCTATTTTGAAAATTGTTCTTTTATTCTCTGCATTTAAATTCTGAGTTGAAGTTGGATTAATGGTACGAAATTGCTTTCGCACAATAAAGTCTTGATATTTATCAAATACCTTTTTAGTTTGATGCATACTTTATTATAGTAAATATAATTTTTTTTTTAGACCCGGTAATTTACCGGGTCTAAAAGTTTTAAAAATTTCTTTTAACGTGAACAGTATAATTTTTATTTACTATGAAAAAATTAATTACTTTTCAGCAACAAGTAAGCTTTAATATCGTTGAATCGAATGGGTTCGTTATTTCCCGTGGTCGTTGACAATTTTATCATATTTATTTCTTTCAGTCCTTTTCTTAGTGGAATGAAAACTACTTTCTTTGGTTTTTCCGTGTAAATAGTATTAGGTGACAGTGGTTTCTCTATGAAAGAAACGTGTAATAACTCATGTTCATCGTGCGAAAGTGGGTGTTTCTCGTGATTAGTAAAGCTGTATTCCGTAATGTTGCAATGCCATTCGATTATTTTGCTCGAAAATACGAGTTGAGTAGCATTGTTATTTGACACGTAGTTGGTGTTCTTTTTGAATGAATTATCGGAACAAGTTCTCAATTGGAATATGTCACAAAAGTTACCTTCATTTATAATTTTCATATCCATGGGGAAGTTAGCTGCAATTCTGTAACTATCGTCAGTTAGGTGTTCGAGATTGAATTTCAAATTATTCGGATTAACTTTCTGTATATCTTTCTGTATATCTTTTTGTGTAGCTTTTTGTATTTCTACCGTCTGGTTTTCGGGATTTTTCAAAGTATCTACTTTCGCTAACAAAATATTATGGAAACTAGTCAAATGACTAATCAACTCGGCTTTGAACGAACTCATTGTGAATTCGCCATTAAGTTCATGCACATAATCGTAAGTTTCATCGGAGAAAGGAAATATGAATGAAAACTTGAAGTTTTTTATCTCAAACGTTTTCCTAGTTGTAAACATCAATGCTGACATGCCCAACTGATACTCTTTATTCGGATCGAGTGGAATCGGTTCCTCAAACCATATTGTATCTCCTGAAATTTTTATAAACATTATTTATTTATTATATAATATATAATAAATAAAATGAGTCATGAATACAATATTGATCCTCATCCATTTGAATCAAACAAAGTTCATAATGGATTACTACCGCTTCCTCTTCGATGTTTAATAGTTGGAACAAGCGGATGTGGAAAAACCACTCTATTGTACAACCTGATTACTAAACCATGGGGAATTCCCCATGACAATCTCTACATATGTTCCACAACTTTAGAACAAGAATTTTATAAAGGCTTGAGAAAAAATAGTGAAAAAATAGAGGCTAAATTTGAAATGAAAATAGTGCATTTTTACGATAGTTGCGACGAACTAATTGTACTAGATGAATGCCTACCAAACAGTCTTGTAGTTTTCGATGATTGTGTTAATGTTGAACATCAACGAGTTATAAAAGATTATTACGCGAAAGGGCGTCACAGGAATATTTCTTGCATTTATCTAACTCAATCATTCACTAAAGTTGATAGACAGTTGATTAGAGGCAATCTGAATTTCCTGTGTATTTTCAAGCAAGATCCAGATTACATGAAAGTGATTTATTTAAAATAACTGTTAAAATAACCGTTAAATTTGGATTTAAATATTCGACAAAAAAAAAAAATTTTTTTTACTATAATAAATGTCTACTGAAAAACATTTACAAAAACTTTTGTTGAAAAAATGTAAGGAAATTAAAAAAAAGATTGAAACTCGTGATGATTCAGAAACTAGTAATCAATCTGATGATTCAGAACCAGAAAATAGAATTTTCCTGAAAAAACCTAAAAAAGAAATGACTGTCAAGGAAGCTAACGAAATTCAAAAAAAAAAACAAGAGTTGAGACGTGTTTTCCGAGAAGCTAGAGTAGATAAGTTTAACGAAAGAGAAACTCGTAATCAACCTGATGATTCAGAACCAGAAAATAGAATTTTCCTGAAAAAACCTAAAAAAGAAATGACTGTCAAGGAAGCTAACGAAATTCAAGAAAAAAAACAAGAGTTGAGACGTGCTTTCCGAGAAGCTAGAGTAGATAAGTTTAACGAAAGAGAAACTCAAGAAAAGATGTTTGCACCCATCACTGAAAAAGTAGTTGAAGTAATAAATGCTGTGAAACAAGTTGATGAAGACATCATAAAGAAACAAGAAATTGTTCCCTACAAGCCAACTAGTTCTCCTAGAAAGAAAGTTGTAACTTTTGGACCAACTAATACTTTTGACATTAATCCAAACGAAGGAGCTTCTGCACTAGTTGATACTGTGCCAGATGATACCGTAGTAAACACGAGAAGTAGCTTATCAAGCATCATGGATATGGTTGATAGAAATGAAACCCCATCGAATAGCGTTGGTCCGAAAGGAATTGGTCCAATTGCTAGACTTTACATCAGACAGGATGATAAACAATTTGGTATATGGGGAAATGAGGACAAAATTTATATAGGAGACAAACAAATTCAAGTAAATGGAGATACAATCATCATTCAAAATGAAACTTACAAAGGAACTCACGGATTATGGCGTTTGTTAACTGATCCTCTAGGACCTGATCCTGATAAATACACTAAAGAGGATTTGAAAGTTTACAAGAAAATTCTCATTCAAACGAACTCTCTATACCAAAAGAACGATCCAACTACCAATAAAGTAAAGTCTAGTACGGGGAAAAAATGGAAAGAGTTGATCGCACCTATTTGGAAAGAAATCAAAGCAAGTAAAGTTGGTTCGGGTTTGATAGAATATTCCGAAAATCCAGTGGAATTTAAATACATCGACAACCTCCAACAGCTGCTACAGCGTTTGTTCTATTTGCACGCACAAGAACGAGCTGGTAATAACAATTTTCACAATGAAAAATTAGGAATTGTAAAGTTTATAAGCGATCAGTTGGAAAAAAACATAGATAATCCCAAAGGAATAGAATATCTGATGAAAGTTGTTAACAGTTTACCGAAAGGAATTATTAAAAGTGGATCCGGAGTTTTAAATACTTTGCTGAATAAACTAGATGGTTTCGTACCTGAAATGCATTTACCCGGATACAACTATTGTGGCCCATTTACAAAACTAGATGAACGATTGAAAAGAGGAGATCCTGGAATTAATAAATTGGACGAAGGCTGTAAGCTACATGATATATTTTACAGAGATCACACAGACGTGAAAGAAAGACACATAGCGGATAAAGCACTGGAGGAAGTAGCAAAAGAAAGAATGTTCGCGAGTGATTCAAGTTGGAAAGAAAAAGCTGCTGCAGCTGTAGTGATGGGTGGAATGAAAGGTAAACAGGTTTTAGGTATGGGAGTTGAAGGTATGGGAGTTGAAGGTATGGGAGTTGAAGGTATGGGAGTTGAAATGAGTAAACGGTCCTTTGGTATGAGAGTTCGTTATTAAAAAAATTTACTATAATAAATAACTATGATTACGAAAAAAATAGATTTAACCGAAAATCAACTAACCAAAATGCGAGCCGCTTACAAGAAGCGCAGAAGTGTTACAGTTCGTTTGGCAGCGAAACAAATTTCAGGAAATGGAAAACATAAAATCAGTCTGTGGGAAACTCAATCAAAAGCATTTGAAAAAGCAAGAGGAGAAAAGAAAGGAATTACGTTAACTTTGAATTATGAACAACTACAATTGAATCACACGGGTGGATTCTTACCATTGGTGTTTGCAGGAATGGGAGCACTTGGAGCGTTATTAGGTGGAGGTGCTGCAGTAGCATCTTCAGTAATAGATTCGAAACATAAAGCTGCTGAAGAAGCGGAAATAAAACGTCATAATCTCGAGATGGAAAAACTAGCTCAAAAAGCAAAAAGTTTAAGTATTGGGTCCGGTTTAAAAAAACGAAAAAAACGGAAAACTACCAACCTTTGAGTAATTTAGATTTAAATCGTTTCGCGAAAAATTTTAAAATAAAACATTTCCGAGGTATTTTCATGAAAGATGAACTTCCTGATCGATCTAAACCCGTTGAATGTGGAATTATTAATTTGGAAAATTCTTATCAAAATGGTAGTCACTGGACTTGTTATTTTAAAAAATCCGAAAAAGAAAAATATTATTTCGATTCCTATGGAAACGCACCACCTCCTAAAGAGTTGGTAAAATACTTGGAAAATAAACATATTTTTTACAATTCCGAACAAATTCAAAAGTATAATGATCCTCCAATATGTGGACATCTGTCTTTGATAGTGTTAAAAGAACTTTCAAACGGAAAAGATTATGAAACTGTTTTAAAAACATGCAGAGGGAAATTGAATTCTGAAAAAATCTTAGTATAATATTGTTGTTTTAATGGAAAATTTCCATTAAAACGTTTTTATTAATATTTAAAGGTGAGGGCGATTCGCCCCCACCTTTAATAGATTGGGTTTTAAACAAACTTGATGTTATACATGTCTCTCCCATTTATTGATTTGGTGATTCCATGGTACACTAAGCAAACACCGTACTCAACTAGAGCTTGGAGTTCATTTTTTTCAAATTTTTGAATACATCTTTCTGGTATGAACACTCTAAATTCTCCTAGATTGGCTATAACAGCCTCCCACGAGTATTTTGTTGGCACGAATTCAAAGTTTATAATTTTGTAAGGTTTTCCGATTTCTAGTTCGGAAAGTTTGTTCGTGTTGTTTTCAAAATTAATTTTTTTCAATAGCTGCTCCTTATTCATTTCTATTTATTTATTATAGAATATATTCTTTTAAAACACAATTCCTTAAAGGTGGGGACGAATCGGCCCCACCTTTAACGATAAAGTCGAATACAAGTCAGTTGACTAAAAAAGCCGACGCTCACATGTGAGCCGCGGCTTTTTCACTGCGGCTTTTTTTCATACGAAATTTTATGGCTCACATGTGAGCCGCAAAATTTGATCTCGGTTAACAATAACGAAACTACCACAAACTTGATGTTATGCATGTATTTTTTTCATTTTTTGATTTGGTGATTCCATAGTAAACTAAACAACCACCGTGCTAGTTAAAAGGATCTCTACTATAATAGACAAAAGAAAAAGGTGGCGTCGATTCAACGCCACCTTTAAGAATTCAAAAAAATGAGGGGGTTAGTTAAAAGAATCTCTCTTCTAATAAAAATTATATATCCTATAATAAAATGAAACCCTATAACAAAATGTATGATGCGAGAAGGCATTGTGAAAAGTGCGATGTTAGCACTACTTATAAAAACTGGGCTAGACATTTAAAGTCTAAGCGTCATGGAAAAAACGACCCGGGCCGGACAATGACTATCAGAAAACCTAGGAAAGCGAAACCTGTATTTGTAAATCCGAGGAAATTGCACAAAGTATTTAATTTTAGTGAAAAAATATTTGAAAAAAGCAAAGAATCTAGGAAAGAATCTAGGAAAGCTAAACCTGTATTTGTAAATCCGAGGAAATTGCACAAAGTATTTAATTTTAGTGAAAAAATATTTGAAAAAAGCAAAGAACCGAGAACTGAAGTTGGTGAAAAGGAAACTGCATTTAAATCTAGATTAGTGACTTACGATATTAAAAATATGAAAGGATTTAAAGATGCTTCCAAATTTCTTGACAGTATTGAAAATGTCGTAACAGGTTTAATCAACAGGGCACTTAGAAAAATGAAACTAAAAGTTAATGTAGTTTTAATCGCAGAATTTAAAAAAGGAACTAACGAAAATAACATAGAGTATCATGAACTCAATTTCAAAACTAAAAACGTAATAATATTGCAGTCAGCAGAAGTACCAAATTGTTACGAGGAAATGAAACAGAAAATTCTAAATGAAATGGAATCGTTCGAAATTAAAGGATCTCAATGGCAACTTCACAAAATCAAGCATTTGGAACTGAACGTTAACAAGTACACTCCTTTGAGAGGATCGTCTTACATCCCACTCCCTGATTTTCTACAATATAGGAAAGCAATCATAAATGTGAAAAATGACGATAATAAATGTTTCCTTTGGTCTGTTCTTTCTGCACTTCATCCAGCTGATAAAAATTCTGATAGAATAGGAAAGTACATAACATGGGAACATGAGTTTGATGAAGCGTTGAAAGATATCAGTTTTCCTATGAAACTTACGAGTATAAAATTGTTTGAGAAAAGAACTGGGATTTCCATAAATGTTTACTGTCTGGATGAAAATAATACTATAGTTCCCTTGGAAATAACGAAAGAGGAAAAGGAAAGGCACATTGACTTGTTGTACTTGAAAAATGAGGAAACTGAACATTACTGCTGGATCAAAAATCTATGGAAACTGGTTGGTCATAGTCAGCTAACAAAGGATGGCCACAAACGATTTTTATGTAAAATGTGTTTAAATAGCTTTGGAACTCAGATTAAATTAAACGAACATAAAGAATATTGCGGAGCTCATAAAGCTGTTAAAGTAGAACTACCAGAACCTTACGATAATGTTTTACAATTTGAAAATTATAAACGCTCCATGAAAGTACCATTCGTTATCTACTCGGACTTTGAAAGTTTTCTAAGCAAACTTCAAACTTGTCAACCTGATGAAACTAATGCGTTCACTAATAAAATTCAAAAACACGAAGCTAGCAGTTTTTCATATTACATAAAGTATTCCAACGGATATTATAAACCTCCAGTCGAATATTCTGGTCCAGATTCTCCAAAAGTATTTTATCAGAAACTGAAAGAGGAAGTTTTACACATTGCTAAGGAATATTACGATAAAATTGTACCCATGAAACCATTGACAAACGAACAGAAACAAGAATTCAAAAATGCTAAAGCTTGTCACATTTGCGAGAGAGGTTTTAACGAATTGCCTCCAATGCTTGAAAAGAAACTCGAGGAGATGAAAAAAGCTTTGGTCTACTTTCACATGCAAGGAGATGAAAGTAATGCAAACAAAATACAAACGGAATTGACCGAATTAAAACAAAATATCAATATGAACAAAAGTCGTGTGGCTGACCATGACCACTTGTCAGGGGAATTTAGAGGTGCCGCCCATTCTCTGTGTAATTTGGAGTACCAATGCCCGAGATTCGTACCTGTATTTTTCCACAACCTGGCTGGGTACGATGCCCACCTGTTCGTAAAACAACTCGGAGAGGATGAAGGGGGCATACGATTGATTCCAAATACTGAGGAAAAGTACATTTCGTTTTCAAAGATTTTCAGGTACGACTCTGGAAAATTGGATATGAAAGGAAACAAAGTAATGAATAAAATTGAAATAAGGTTCGTGGATTCGTACAAATTTCTAGCGAGCTCTTTGAAAAAACTAGTAGGAAATTTAACGAAAGATCAATTTAAGGAACTGGTAAAACATTTTGGAACAGAGAACTTGGAGTTGATGACAAGGAAACTAGCTTACCCATATGAGTACATGGATAGTCCGGAAAAGTACGATGAAACCTGTTTACCACCTATTAAAGCATTTTACAGCAGCTTGAACAAACAAGGAGTAAAAGAGTCCGAGTACAGAAATGCGCAGGAGATTTGGGAAAGATTTGGAATCAAAAACATGAGAGAATTCACCATGCTTTACAACAAAAGTGACATCTTACTGCTTGCAGATGTAATGGAAAATTTCAGAGATATTTCCCTGAAAACATACAAACTAGATCCTGCATGGTATTACACAACACCTGGATTCTCGTGGGACTGTATGTTGAAAATGACTAAAGTTAAGTTGGAACTTTTGACCGATTACGATAAAATTTTAATGATTGAAAAAGGAATTCGTGGTGGTATATCGCAATGTAGTAACAGGTACGCGAAAGCAAACAATAAGTATATGATTGATAAATATGACCCAGCTAAACCTTCGAGTTACATAGCGTACGTAGACGCTAACAACCTTTATGGATGGGCAATGTCAAAATACTTACCATATGGTGGTTTTAAATGGGTAGAGAACTTGTACATTGAAAAGATTGATGATGAATCTCCTAAAGGTTATATTTTAGAAGTTGACTTGGAATATCCTAAAGAACTGCACGATTTACATTCGGATCTACCACTTGCACCTGAAAACAGGATTGGAAATACAAAATTACCTAAACTGATGACAACTTTGTACAACAAAGATAGATACGTTTTGCACTACAGGAATTTGAAACAATGTCTGAGCATGGGGATGAAACTAAAGAAAGTACATAGAGTTCTGGAGTTTGATCAATCGGATTGGTTGAAAGTGTACATTGACTTCAACACGGAACTGAGAACGAAAGCGAAAAATGATTTTGAAAAGGAATTTTTCAAATTGATGAACAACAGTGTATTCGGAAAAACGATGGAAAATATCAGGCAAAGAGTCGATATCAAATTATGTTCAAATGGAAAGAAACTGGAATCATTGATAGCAAAACCAACTTTTGATCGTAGAACAATATTCACTGAAAACTTAGCAGCAGTTCACATGAAAAAGACCAAAATTCTTTTCAATAAACCCATCTACATCGGAATGAGTATTTTGGACATTTCAAAAACTCTAATGTACGATTTTTATTACAACACGATAAAGAAACAATACGGAGAAAATGTTAAATTGATGTACTGTGACACGGACAGTTTGATCATGGATATCAAGACTGAAGACTTTTACTCGGATATTAAAAACAACATGATTGATCAGTTTGACACGTCCGATTATCCGAAAGAAAATGTCTACGGTATACCTCAAGTGAACAAGAAAGTACTTGGAAAATTCAAAGATGAAATGAACGGAAAAGTAATGGAGGAATTTATCGGACTAAGATCGAAACTTTACGCACACAAAACGTTCGAGAATCAAAAAGAAACAAAGAAAGCAAAAGGAATCAAGAAAAATGTTATTGAACAGGACATTAAATTCATTGATTTCAAAGAATGTCTGTTGACCAAGAAACCGATCTACAAAACGCAAATGATGTTTAGATCAAACAAGCACGATATTTATACCATTGAACAGAACAAGAAAGCGCTCAGTGCCTACGATGATAAAAGGCATATTCTGGAAAATGGTATGGATACTCTTGCTTGGGGACACCATAAAATTGGAATAGGAAAAGAAAATTTCGTAGATCATCTGAAGGAACTTACGAAAACACAAAACGAGAAAGAAAATGGAATTATAGGTAGGATTAAAGTAAATACTAAATTATAATTTTTATAAGGGATCCCTTATAAAAACCTAATGTGGACCTCCTCTTACAAATATACTGTGCACAAAGTTTAGCATAATTTGATTATCCTCTTCGATGCATTCAAAACAAATATTACCATTTCGTACTCTAACCCCACAATTTTTGCAAACGTTAATATTTCTGAAAGGAGTAAAATTTAGGATATTTTCAGTTAGTTTATTTTTTCCATTGAGAAAGTTACGTTTCACAGTTGGTAAATCCAAAAACTTGTGATACTTCCTCACGAAATAATCAGTCAGTTCTCCAGATTTAGATACTTCCTGCCACTCACTCTTGGAAAGACAATTTCCATCTTCGAGTTCTTTTAATGCTTTAAAGTGTTCCATTTTTATTAGAAGAGAGATCCTTTTAACTCACTGCCTCAATTGAATTCCACAGACTGACTGGAGGACGGGCGAGCTGGAAACCAATCTTATCTCAAAAGATAACAAGACCTCCGACAAGATACGACAATATCATTCCCTCTCTGTCTCGCAAAAGGGGAACGATTTTTTCAACGAGCTGAGAAATATTTCACGAAAAAATATTTTTTTTCATCGTTCCCTTTTATTTTATCGTTCCGCTTTTAGGTGGAACGCCTTTTTCGCATCCCGCGTCCGCTAGGCAGCATGAGCTATCTCGTTTACTGCGTCCGCTAGATAGCATGGGCTGTCTCGTTTACCGTGCATTCACACATTTCTCCTATTAATCTAGTTGTTCTTAAAGATGTACCGCCTTTAATAGGACCCGTCGAATCGACGGGTCCCGTATCGCCTTTAATGGCTTGGACTAGATTCAAAAAATATTTTTTTTAGCGTGACGTCATTTTATTTTTTTCTAGTGAAAACATCAGAGAGAGATAAATTTTGAAAATATCGACCCCTAAATTGTTAAAGCTTTTTTAGAGTTCACTAGAGTTTCTGATAAAAAATATTTAAAAAAAAGTCAATGCCTCTGATGTTTTATGATAAAAAAGTTTTAACAGAGATTCAAGTCGCTAAACCGAAAAAAGTCACTGGTTCTGATGTTTTGTGTTAAAAAAGGTGCTTTGATGTTTTGTGGTAAAAAATTTTATCAGGGGTTTAACAGAAAAGCATTTTCAACAGGGTTTAGCACAAAAGTAGTTTTAACAGAGATTGAAGTCGGAATCATTTTTAACAGAGATTGAAGTCGGAATCATTTTTATCAGAGGTTTAACAGAAAAGCATTTTCAACAGAGATTGAAGTCGGTGAGCCAGGATTGGTATTCGGATACTACTTATATATATATATATATATATATATGTCCTTCCAGACGATAACTCTCCTTAGGATTGAGATAAAAATTTCGTTCTTGCGCCAAAAAATCAAACTTTCCAAACGAAAGGACGAGTTCGTTGGCCAGCAATTTTTGAGCACATTAAATTGGTCAAATTTCAAAAAAAAAAGTGCTTAAAAAATCACTAAAAATAGCTTTTAAAAAACCGCTAAAAATTAACAAATTTCTATTTTTTTAGCAGAATATTGCTCAAATAAAGTTAATTGAGTTACATGAACTAAACATTTAAAAATTTATGCACAAAATTGTACTGAAAAATGTATTTAAATTTCATTAAAATGAGCTTAAAAATCATCAGGAAAACTTGAAAAAATTGTAAAAATCCACAAAATCGTTTGTTCATTGGAATATTAGGTACTGACTAAAAGTTAGGTTGCTATAAAATGTATAGTACAATTTTTATTTGTCCCCAAAGTGCTCAAATTTCAACAGAATTTAACATAAATGTAATACGACCATTTATGAAAATTCGCTCATACGATCATGCTGCATGACTGGAACTTTTTTTTTCGCCCCCGGTACTCGACTTGATAGTGACGACGGACTCCTCCAAAAGGTATGTAAATGATAATTTTATTAACATGGAACATGTTTTTGCCATCGCAACCCACCCAAAAATGAGTCAAAATTACCGTTACGTGACATTAAGGCCGGGTATCTAGAACGGGTGGCAGGGGTTACCCCTGCGTTGTTAGTAATAAGGCGTAACTAGAACGGAGGTTATCTCTCAGACCCTGGGTACCCCTGCCCCATCTGTGACTGCAGGGGTACCAACGTTGTTTGCCGAGGTAAGCTTGGCTAGGGCTATAGGAAAATCAAGGCTTAGGTACGTGGAAACAATTGACCGGTTGTTCAAGTTATGCTAAAGTTGGAGCGTACTGCCAATAAAACCGCGAGCACTGCCACCCTCCCAATTAATTTTCTGGTCCGCCAATTACGAAAATTCATCTAGAGAAGGCAAAAATGGTTGATAATACCAGAGGCAGCTGTCCTAACTCTGCCTAATGTTTCAGTTACGCTTCGTAGATACTCTCTGCCTGCTGGATCATGGTGTGACAAATGGACGTATGAATTCTTCCAAATCCACAATGGTTACCTTCACCTACCGCAAAAATGTTGGAGCTCCTGTAGTCAAACTGAATGGCACTCCGGAACCAACTCTGACAGAATCAGAGTGGCACAGAGTACCTAGGGCTCATTCTGGATTCTAGGCTCACATGGGCCCATCACCTCAAAGGCCTTTGTAACCAGATGCCGGAACAGAATAGTGCAGCTCAAGCTTCTCATGAGTGATCAATCCCCTGTGCCACTCCATTCCAAACGTCTCCTATATAATATATAGGACTTATTCGTCCAATCTGGCAGTACGCCTGAGGACTGTGGGGATCAGCAACCAAAACCCATGTACAAAAGGTGCAGAAGAGTCCGAACAGCGATATTGAAGTTAATAACTGGGGCCCCATGGTTCGTACGAACCTCAGTATTGCATTCCGATCTGGATCTCACCGAAGTATCTGAAGTTGTCAATGAATCATACCGACGTCTACAAACTTCCATGATAAACCATATAAATGGATTAATTAACATTATAATTGAACGCCCACCGCCACTTCCTCCCGAACGGAAAATTAAGAAAAAACTACCTCAAGATTTGTTGATAATACCTGCCCCTAACTAGTAAAATGTCGAAGCAAATAAAATGAAAAAGAATTATAATATACACCTGTAATTTTATTGTTGATCTTTCAAATGAACTATATTTACTAAAACTGTATATTTAATTGATTATAACTTTAAACTATTTATTTAATGATAAGAGTCCGATATTCTGGTTGTAGGGCGGTTGCTGAATCGTACCTAACCTCTCATGTCATGTCAATTAAGGCTCAGCCTTACTACACTCACCTGTATTCATAACTGTAATATTCTTCGGATAATAAAGTTTACTATTTAAATTTAAAAAAATAAAAAATAAAAAACTGTTCATATCGAGATATGGGACGTCTCATTATCAGCACTCAGAATGGCTCAGCATATGGCTTACTCACGACGACGCACCTCACCTTTCTCTGTCCCCATTTCGCTTCTCCTAATGTCAAGTCCCATATCGCGCGTCTTTTCGGGCTAGTAAGTCAAAAAACGTTTCGAGCTGGCTCGCGGAGTCTGCAGTAAGCCTCGCTGGTCGTTTTATCCTCCGCTCTCCGTCTTCCAAGTCGATGGTCACAGGACTTTCAAACCGATTTGATGGGAGTCCTAAGATTTCACCAAACTACCGTAAAAAGTAAAAGTGCAGATTGATTTAATGATCTGGTGGTTATCTGCTGACTCATATACCTTCACTTCATTCCCTGACGCGTAGAGAATATACTTTCATAAAATGTTTAGTCTGAAAGAAAAGCTTTCTACTCCGTTACTGTATACATTTTTACTTTTTATTTATTTTTTAATTTTTTGAAATTTAGGCCTTATCTCAACCAGAAGGGTCATTAGTGGCAGTGTATAAGGTGTCAAAGAGGACACCGCAAAGGGCACGATTCTAAACTTCTGATCAATAAGCTTATAACTACACACAAACGCACTTTTTTTTTAAATAAGAAAACTCCCTCTAAAGGCGGAGGGGGCACACCATTAACTTGAAAAATGAATAAATGAAGTGGGGGGGGGGGGGGTCCGGGACGCCAAGGTTTACACAACGCTGGCTCTAGGAATGAGGGAAGTTGCAGAGGAGGAGGAGGAAGAGTGGGATGAATGGAAGTGACCCCATAAAATTACAACCAGTATGAGTAAGAACCCCTCAGGACACGGGTGGTGGTACCAAGGAGCACTCCCGCCAAGATGGTCAACTAAAGTAACTCAGTGGCACTTTCCCGCACCACACCCCGTGCCATGACTCGGTCGCAGCCATGACCTTAATGTTATTGGTCGCCACTCCCTTTAGTGCTGATATCACTTGCGGCAGATCATTTCTACCACATTCACTTATCATAGAGCCCCAGGTCTGCTCCACACTGCCACTGACAACCTGGGCATCCACGATTGTGGCATCGGGCTTGATGGCAACGATATCCAGCTACTTGCCATGGTCTCTCAGCTTATGATATAGTCTCTCCCTTTCAACATCCTAACCTCTGGATGACAAACCGCCTGCTATCTGCTTGGCAACCGCATCGTGACTTAGAATACGGCCATCTTGAGTTCCAGAACACTGCTGCACCATATGATACAGGTTTTCATTTTTACCTTGACAAACACGGCAAAGGGTGCCCACTGTCCCATGACTACTCCTTGAACACCCCACCAAGGTGGCTAATGTAACCACCTGAACGGCGTGAAAATGACGATAGTCGCAGGCTCCAATGCCCTTTGAAGCCCATTCCACCCACTGGGAAGAAATGGTGGATTCAGAGCACTGTCAAGAGTTCTTTACCATCAAATGACTCGTGCTCTGCAGCAGTGAACTCAGCAGGTGAGCTCGGTTTTTAGAGCAGTTGGTGTTGCTCGGTCACACCACAACAACTGCCGCCTGATGAAGTCCAGGTCAGCAGCAGTATGGGCGATCTTCCGGCTCAAGCACCTAAGGGCGAGCAGGCGCTGGCAGCATAAATATGGGACATAATATATCATAATACACCACATCACTAACCACCACTGATAATCACCACTAATAAACTATATACACCACTGATAAATTATCCAGAGAAGCAATGATAGGTATATACGCGTTTAATGCACACATATTATATAGGTATACTACTGATATACCTACAGTACTGCTGATTAAAATAAAGCTTAAACTAGATGCACATAAATTTTAACGCATAAGATATCACAGTTCGTAGAAGAGCCCTGGAGCTCTCAGGTATAAAAGCAAGGACCAGCCTTGTCTGGCCTAGATTGAACGTCTACTTGCTGAGAGGGTCCAAACTGGGCAACCCTCCAAGAAGTGGCTCTCCACATGTCCCACAAATATCATCACGATTTATCTCACTAAGCAGGTGTTTGTGTAAAACGGGTTGGGCCAGTAGCTACCCAACTAATCACTATTATGTCGCTCCTTGGAAGTTGGGTCATAAGGGCCAGCTCTGTACAGGTTCCGAAGGATGTAGCGTTGGCCAATGACCTTACCATTACTCATTCCAGATGAAATTGGCCCAATGAAACATGTTGGGGATAATATCGTCAGTGCGCATGGGCGCCATCTCTATGGAGTTGTCACCAATGGCTATCCTTGCTAGAGCATCAACTGACTCTTTTCATGGATACCCATATGGCTTGCCACCCACATGAAAGTGATCTGAGTGAAACAAGTTGTCTATTTCCTCAAAAAATATAGAGTTACAATGTTAAATCGATTTCGACGATTAGGCAATCATCGGTAACAAACAATGACTATTTTTGTTAATAAATTTATTGTTTGTTACTGATAATGGCCTAACCGTCGAAATCGTAAGTCATATCATTTGTAACTCGTATCATTGTAACTCTTTATTTTTAGTGGAAATAGACAACGTTTTTTCACAAACTTCGGTTTTGAAATGGGTTTCCACGCCTTCGTCGCGAGTGATTTAGTTCGTGAAAGTGATAGGCAGTTGTGCCTAAAGTTGTGGCAAGGTGCATCGATATACAGAGGATTGTATTAAGGGATCATCAGATGAGTCCCTAGTCGTCTCACTGGTACTTAGTGAGTCGCTACAGATCGCATGTGTCTCAACTTTGAGCAACTGGCAATGTCAAACAGCCATTGTCACTGCCCAAAGCTCTGCTATGAATACCGACGCGACACATGGTATGTGATAGTGATTTGGAATTCGGGGCTTCATAGAGCAAGACCAGCACCAGCAAGTATCTTTGGGCCTCTATTGTAGGAGTGTGTCCAGCACACCACTGGATTGTCCATTTTATTATTTGTATATATATTTTTTCTTTTCAATTTGATGTACCTATTAAATGTATACCATCGAATTTTGGAGGTAGAGATTAACAATTTTTGTCAAGGTTCATTGTAACAGATTCCGAAAAATGAAAATGGATTGAACGAAATTGAACCGACATTCGAATGACCATGGAGGTTCATTTTCTCAGTTCTCAAAATTGTCTCATTTGTTTAAATAAGTATACCAATGGGCCATCACTCATAATTTCTGTAGAAATTATGCGTTATCGTGGGCTACGATCAATTGGAATGGTCGACACGTATTCTGTTGTGTGCCTAGTTGTTATTCAGTCAATGTTTTTGAAGTTGAAGCCTACGATGACAAAATCTTTACGTCGGTCGGTCAAGCGTCCACAGTATATTGATGCACGTCGCCACCGCCATCCGGCCCCGTTATGACCTGATTACTGTGTCAACCTTTGTCACACCTAACCATTTTTCAGTGCTGGTTGATTCACTACACATGACGCAGTCATATTACTAAAACATACTGGTAAGTAATGCATGCATCACAGGGAAGTCCGTATGGATGGATTGTATATAATTTTGGTGAGAGGTAAAATAAAAAGAAAAGCGAAAATATAATGACTACTCGAAATTACCCTTCCCCTCCAATAAACCCCTCCACCGACTAAATTTACATCATAATACTTCCAGCGTGAAATTTGAAACTCCTGACATATTTTCCAAAACTAGACCAAGTTCATAATTTATTGAACAAAAGGTGATCACGAAAATCCGAAGAGAATTGTTAAAACATCATGATTATTACTATTACCTCCTCCATTCACTCCCTTCTAAAATGACTCTTGAAAATCCTGATATACCTCCCGAAACTATACCGAATCACAGTTGAACGAAAAAAGAATCACGAAAATCTGACGAGATTAGTTAAAACATCATGATTTGTCAGTATTACCCCCTCCATTCACCTCCTTCCATAATGAAATTCTATACTCCTGATATGCGATCCAAGACTAAATCGAATTCATATTTGGAAAAAAAAATTGAAGAAATCGGACTAGAATTGTTAAAACATCATGATTTATCGGTGACCCCATCCATTCATCCCCTCCCATTATGAAATTCGAAACTCTTGACGAAAGTTCCAAACCCACATTGAATTCGCAATGGAACAAAACGAGAATCACGAAAATCGGTCGAGATTTTTAGCTTGGGCAGCGTTTGAAAGAATCGGTAATTAGCCCCTCCACCCCCACTACGGATTCGTATGTGTTAATTTTTTTTTTCTCATGCTTGGATTGTCTCCCACCCCCCTAGATCAATTCCAATAGGCCAATCCTGGATCAATTCTATTAAAGAAGCCTGGCCTATAAGACATAGCTTCAAAGGAACGTCCTAAATAGTAGGCTAATTAATATACTAAAAGAAAGGCAATGAAAAGAAATATGTAAAAACCTTTGGGTAGGTACCCACTAGTTAACAGCTTTTCAAATTAGGAAAGAGTGGCTTTGAAATTTCACATTTATTTATTTAACCCCTTCAGGTCTGGTGGGTTGTATACAACCCGCAACTTCAAACTGCCTTTTTACCTAAACCAAACTAGTGATGACCACAAGGATGTTTCTAGGTCAAAGAACTAAAGGGGAACAAGAAAAGACGAAGAATTGGTTAAAAAGGAGTGGGTTAATCAAGTTTTTAAGCCGCAACATTGTTGACAACAGCCAAGTGGACAATACCATATGGATGTTCCTAAATTTTTGTAATTTACGTGAAATTTATTCAAATAATCACTGAACCAATTTATAATTTGAGTCGCTGAAAGTATTTTTATGCTTTCCCTACCATTTTTGATAATTTGGAAGCAAAAGTGTAGAAATCACCGCCATTCATAGTTACGGATTGCATGCAACCCATCAGGACTGCACGTAGCCTTCTGATGCTTTCATTACATATGGGTTGTCAGCGACCCACTAGTTATTGTGACTGAATTGATATTATATAGAGGCCTGTTAGGGCTTGGAAAGCCCTAACCTAGTCCGTATAACAGTAGTACCTAACAGGAACTCAGCACATTATAGTAACGATTTATGTCATACCTATCAAATTTCAACTTCCTACAGTGAACAGGAAAGAATTTAGCTCACTCAGCTGATCAGAAAAGACCCCATCACTTCACTCGTCTCTTAATGTCCCAGAGAGTCTACCTATCAAATTTCAACTTCCTACAGTGAACAGGAAAGAATTTAGCTCACTCAGCTGATCAGAAAATACCCCATCACTACGTTTCTTACTTACCGACACTTTAGCAACAAACTTGGGGCCGTGCTGATTCGGAATTATATATAAAGACCGTTCGGAATTATTTATAAAGTCCGCTAAGTTCTTCAGTTTCAATTTCTTCCTTCAGAAATAACTCTCCTAGATGTTAGTAACTACACTACGTTTCTTACTTACCGTGAATTGATGGCAACTGTTGTTACCGCCACAGCCTAATAAACAACTCTCGTTGATAAGGACCGCCTAGAACGCGATCAAGGCGGGTATAGAGACGAACGGCGACACTTTTGCAACAAACTTGGGGCCGTGCTGATTCGAATAAGCAATCTTACACTAAAATCGGACCGCGAAGTTCTTCACAATTTCAAAGACCGTTCGGAATTATATATAAAGATTTTTCCAGTTGTCACAAAATTCTTCTGTCTTTCTTCCTCATTACGATTATAAAGCATGACCTTGTGAACAAATTTTGGTATGGAAAAAAAATTGCAAGACCAAGCCGACATGCAGTCTACAACCATGAGGGAGCATTTTCATGACGTCACATTGAACACTTTGGAACCCAACAGTAAAATTAACTAAACTAGAATCTAATATATAAAATTCTCGTGTCACAGTTTTCGTTGCCATACTCCTCCGAAACGGCTTGACCGATTTTGATGAAATTTTTTGTGCTTATCCGGTATCTATGAGAATCGGCCAACATCTCTTTTTCATCCCCCTAAATGTTAGGGGTAGTCCACCCCTAAATTTTTTTTTTATTTTTTAGACAAAATTTTTAATTTCTATTTTAATTAACGTCTGCCAAGTTGGGTTGGCAGTATAACTTCCTCAAGCGAGCGAAGCGAGCAGCATCCCCCACAGAAGTTAAACCTACCCTTAGAGATCTACCGTTTGCGAGCGAAGCGAGCAACATCCCCTACATGTTTCAATTGTAATACATTCCATGTATGCAGCCACACTTTGCGAGCGAAGCGAGCAATTTAATGGGGGGTCCGGGGGCTTGCCCCCCGGCTGGACGTGGAGGCGAGCGGAGCGAGCCGCAGCGGCTAGTAGGTATATAATTGGAACGAGAAAAGGAAAGCGACTTTCTATTAGTAAATTATCATCGTCCTTGGTTACACTTCTAATTGAAGTAATCAGTCAATCGTCTCTTGCTGTCCCAGAGACGCTCCCTAACAATATTAATTTTTTTAGGGTGAAGAGAAGAGAATTTAACTTTCTCAGATAATCAGGAATGAGCCCATAATTTCATCAGTCTTTTGTCCCAGAGACTATCAAATTTCCACTTCCTTGGGTGAGAAGAAGAGAGTTTAGCTCACTTTGCTGTTTAGGATGGAACCTGTCATTTCATTCGTCTCTTGAAGTCCTAGAGAGGCTCCATCAATTTTAAAGTTCCTAGGATCGAACAAGAACACGTTTAACTCATTCAGCTGTTCAGAATGGGGCCCGTCATTGCAATCTTCTATTGAAGTCCCAGTGAGGCTCCATACCAAATGAAACTTGGTAGTATGGACAGGAGAGAATTTAGCGCACTCTGCTGACCAGGAAGGAGCCCATAATTTCATTTATCCCTTGTGGTCCCGGGAAAGCTTCATAATATCAAACCAACTTCCGAGGGTGAAAAGATCATAATTTAACTCACTCAGCCGTTCAGGATGGAGCCCAACATTTCATTCGTCCCTTGAAATCCCAGAGAAACTCCATCAAATTTAAACTTCCCTAGGACTGAATGGAGAGAATTCAGCTCACTCAGCTGATCAGGGTGGAACCCTTCATTACATCGGACCCTTGGCTTCCTATCAAACTTCAACTTCCCATGGAGACTTGGAGAGAAATTAGCATACTCAGCTGATTAGGGTGGAACGCACAATTTCATATGTCTCTTGATGTCCCTAAAAGGCTCCCAATAAAATTTCAATTTTCTTGGGTAATTAGGAAAGGATCTACCTTACTCTGCTGATCAGGATTGTGACAGAGGCGATGGAATGGAGTAAATTCCAAGGGGTGAGGCGACTAGCCTGCAACACTCAGCAGATGATGTAGGAGCTAAAATGCCCCTGGCAGTTTCAAGAGACGGGAAGAGGTATCCATCCATATCAATCACATAACAGATTGATGTCCCAAAATCCATAAACATGAATATACTTAGACATTTTATACAGACAGAAAGTATGTTTCCATTCATCATAATGTCTCAAAGAGAAAGAAAATACGATTTGCTAGCCATATAATAGTTACTTGTACACACCGAAATGTGCCTACGTCCAGTCCTGATGGGTTGCATACAACCCAATCAATTACTAATTAACCAATAAAGGTAGGAATCTGAAATTTCGCATTGACTGTCCATAGCCCCCTAATAGTTAGATGGAAAAGTCACAAATTTCATTTTATTACCCAGGTTAATTCAGATCTGAAGGGGTTAATGTATTTGAACATGTATGTTCCTTACATTTGAGTATGCTTAACAAAAAATACATAATTGAAACAGCTGTAGTGTAAACATCATTAACGTAGTGTTTTCAATACCCAGTTGAATCAACTATAAGAGTACAAAATTTAGAAATTGATCGTGGTGTCCAGTTACATGATTTACTCACAATTAATGATAATCTATTCAGTATTACAGCGTTAGTAGAAATTTCAAATATTTTATAAATCACAAATTAAAATAACCTTCATTATTAATTCAGCTTATTTTTTTATAAGCGAGTTAATCCTTCAGTCAAACAAACATGAATTTCTCAGTTTGCACACTTCCCTTGAGAAGAAATTTAGCCTTTTTATGTCGAATTCACTTGGTACTGCTACAAAATTTAACAAGTTTCCGGTACCCCCACCAAGTCCGAGATAAATCTTTTTCTGATCCAGTTATACTTCGGACACTCAAATAGAACATTAAATAAGTTTTCGAGAAGACCCGTGTCACAGGCTGTACATACAGTATTTGGAGAAGTTTTGTAATTATAATTCCTAATTTTAATTGTAAAATTGTGTTTACTTGCCAATCTTATTTTTGCAAATAACTTTTTTAATTGAAAAGGGACATTATGGTAATTCAAATAATCGTTAAATCCATCCTGCGCTATCACAAGCCAATAGTATCATTATAGGAGCCAGAAAATACCGCATCAACATCTTGAAGCAACATGAAGATGTTGAAATTTCACATTTTTGGCTTAATGGTTTTTCATTATTATTATTTTTCGTTGTTTTTTGTTTTTGTACTTATTAATGCGGCAAGATAACGCTAATAACGGGCATATATACTAAATGTAGGTTGGTCCTTCCTATACAGGGGAAAGTTTTGAATTTGTATGAGATTTGCATTTGATATCTAGAACAGAGTCATTCCATGTAATTTTCATGAGCTCGGAATTGTAAATGATTTGTAAATTGAATACCTTAAAGGTTTCAAGCGTTAGACTTGATTTATTCTGTATGGTCCGAACTTTTCGCTGATGGGTGAGAGCTTCGTAGTCCTATGTAAGCCCACCGAACGCGGTATTTTGCGGCACTCAGTAGTGTGAGATTCCCAAAGCCTCAGGGGGGGTCGCGTCGGCCGTACGCGGTTTTTACGTAATCAGAGGTCTCTCGTGCCGCGACGCCCAAAGGCTTACAAGAAACACGCTATTCCAGGTGTCGTTTCGCGATGTAAAACCGCGTGATTATGGACGTTTCATGTCGAACGACCTCCGACCCGATGGTTAAGGCTTTCTCCTAGGGTATCTTCCTTGGCCTAAAGTCTTATCTTCCTGTGTAATTACAGTTGAAACTACAGATTTGGTACCAACATGTGAATTTTGAATAAAATGTTGGCCATAAAAAATTTAATGCAGATTCTGTCTAAAGCACAATCATGTTATTCTCTCTCATGTGATAACTAAGCACATTTATTTAGAACGGGCTAAGAAAAGCCCAATGTACCTACAAAATTAAAATAGTAGTAGAACAGCTGACAAGATGTAATAAATTGTAAATATATATACCTATATAAAAGGTATACATAATTTTTAATTCTAATGAGGATCTAATAAGACTGCTTTAATATGATTCTTAAATACTATGTAATTGGCTATCATGAAATAAATCAATATGGTTTAACTAAAGATCCCTGGCCAAGAACCAAACTTAGATGTTCAAATCATAAAATGGATAAAAATTCCCACCTCCGATCTGTCGGTGGAGTCCATGATGGCAATCCGTTTGGAGACAGAGAGTCAAGATGGCTCCTCTTAGAATCGTACCCCTTGGAGTGTCTCATTTGACACCTTGATCAATGCTGCTAATGACCCTTCTGGTGACAATTCTGTTTAAATAGTTCAATGAATCTAAATTAAAAAGAAATACCTAAAACTTTGTTTAATAATTTGCAGTACCATATTGCATTCCTGCATGGTAAATAGCCTCTGCGTATGCATGAGAAAACGTTAAATCCTCGTGTTACAGTCTGCTCATGCACAGACAATTGTTACATGACTGGCAAGACAATTGCCACTTAATAATTTCTTCACTGTTTTTGCAAATTTTATTTTGTTTTAGCAATTTACGAACTAAAATTGTTAATAAATACTCTCCAATACATTCAAATGATGTAGTGTAGTCAATTCTGTTACGGATACGAGTATGTGCCAGACCCTTCTTGACTTTCGTAAAAAATGTACTAGGTGCTGCAATGAAATGTGAAAGCTATGAAACTATAGATAAAATTTGGTTTTATTCGCTCAACGACAAACAGAAAACGGGATGGCGGATTGGGTTCCAAGCATTGGAAGGCGATAGCAGAAGGTTTTCTGTGGTCTTGGGGGGATAGAGGTCAGTTTGCTGCGGTTAATTAGTTCGTCTTCGTCAGAGTGTAACGGTAACCAGATCACCGTTGGCTCTGCTGTGCTGGTCGCCAATACTGAGTAAGGACTAAAAGGCACAACTGCTCGTGCTAACTGATGACTGGTCCGTTTTATTCCTAAGGTTCGAAAGAAACAGAAGATGAATGAAGATATTGTGCAAGTGATAAGAGTTCAAAGAAAGTGTAGAATGAGTAGTTCCTTCCTCAACAGAATTGGATTAACAGGATTCAAGAATATGTTGAACAGAGGAAACATGTAGACAAGTTTTGTACGAAACATTTGAACAATCTCATTACGAAATAAATTTAATTTTGCAGCATGGAAACTTGAGAGGTTGCCTTTATTGTCACTTTTCTATGTGATATAAATTGTGAATCAAAATAATAATAGTGAAATAAATAGAGTTAAAACATGTAGGTGAGTAATGAATTATCAACTTGACGGCTTTGTGCATGATTTTGGTGATAATAACAAATAGATCATGATTTTATTAGATATACCTCCTCCATTATGACCTAACTTGACCATTCTACTTAAGCAACCTTCCCCCTTCCTTCCTCACTGCCGTAATAAAGTATGAACTGCTTTTACATTATTGTAAAATCGAACAAAACACTACTGATAGGAAAATGTTGAAAATAGCCCCCCCCCCCCCTTCCGCCAATATGAAATGCAAATGTTTTGAGATGTTTCACAGCGAAGGAGGTGTGTGTGTGATGCCGTAATTATGAAATGGAATTGTTTTGAGACGGCAGACAATCGTTTTATCACTCAGGAGGAGAGAAGAGACTCAATTTTGAAAATGTAACATCTAACCTCCAGAAATTACCATTCATTTTCGACCTCGGCTCCTGGAATAAAAGGAATTTTATGACACATTATATATATATATATATATATATATGAACTCACACACTCATGAATAGGTAGGGATGGGTATCGATGTATCGATGTTTCAAAAACATCGATGTTTTCCCCCAAACATCGATGTTTTTTTCATCGATGTTTTTTCTTCGATGTTTTTTAAACATCGATGTTTTTTCCCAGACATCGATGTTTTTATTTTTCAAATGTGTTTTTTTGTCGTTAATGTAAAAATGATGGTTCTTTTATACCTGAACAATAATTATTCTTGTTTTATAAATGCTTACTTGGTTGTTTATTATTCTTCTATAAAAATAATACTGTACAGATTCAAGAAACATCGATGTGTTTGAATCGAATCGTACTACGGTAATGTCGATTCGTTATCACATATTGTTATCAGTGTTTGTATCATTCAATATCATGAAATTCGTTGTCTCGCGTTTCCGCTGTTAGTGAGTGCTGCTTTTCTCTTTACACGTTGTTATTTTTACACGAAGCAGAAGACCGTTTCTGGAAGTTGTAAAACAAACATTTAATTTTTGACAACTTCTTTACAATTTTTCAGTGTTTTAATGAGAACATTTTCTTTCTACTTTTCTGCGATTTTACTTATGTAGGTACTATTATCAAAATTGTTGAAAAGAACAACTTTTTTCCGCAAATTTTCTGAGAAAATTAGTTTTTTCTTTTGGTTTTCTAGAAACCATCGATGTGTCGAAACATCGATGTTTTTTCTCCGATGTTTTTTAGACATCGATGTTTCTTGGAAAAAAACATCGATGTGCAAACATCGATGTTTTGTTCATCGATACCCATCCCTATGAATAGGCTTGTTCGGACATACCATTTTGAACGCGGTTCTCATGGGATGAGAACCATTCCGAACCCCGTTCGGAACGTGTCTCTGACTGCACTTCGATGATTCAAAACGATTAGAAACCTTCATTAAACCAATCATTCATAGTAGGTACAAGAATGATTAAAAACGCAAATAAATTTTAAAACAATGTGATTAATAATAGGTGTGTTCCAAGCACCCGTCCGAGTTCATGAACTCAGACGGGTTCCACAAGTTCACGAAACTTTTAGGTTCAAGAACCCGTCGGAACACTATAGTAGTTCACCTGACACTCAATGCACTCACAACCTTTAGTGTCGTCCTAAGTAACGTGAAAACCTCGTCACGGTTATTTATGTGAGTGACATTCCCCCATTTGTAAGTTTATTCATTGTTACTTCAAGATCACAAGAGTCAAAATAAATGTGTGCATCCATCCTGCTTCATCGAAAGACACGACTCTATCCACGTCAAACTCCTGCTCATCTAACTCCTCCTTCTCATCAGAACTAAGGACCCACTCCCAATCGGCAATGGAAGCATACCTACACTTCCGATTCCGAATCAGAATCTTCTAGGAAGAGCCCCACTATTCTATTAAGATTCATGGCGTAAATAAAGTGCAACGCAAGCGACGAACTGAAGAGATGTGAAAAACGATCACGCAACAAGCATCAAGCAGGCGAATGAAATGAGATTTTTGGAAGGTTCAGAAAGCTTTCCTTCAGTTCGAGTTCTCAACCCTATCCCCGAGCAGGTCTGAAAAGTTCATGAACTCACTGAACTCAGTTCATGAACCCGACGCGGTGGGAACACCTTAGTTCCTGAACTCAAAACGCTTGGAACACGATTCACGTGCGCATAAGGTTCGGTGCCGAATCAGTACCGAAAAGTTCATGAACTCGCGGTGCTTGGAACACAGCTAATGGGAACAAGAAAATCGTTATGAACAGCTGAAAACGGGATAAACAATGAGCGGGAAATCGAAGATAAAGTCAAATATGGCGGGGCTTATGCTGAAAACATTCTGTGCGCATTTCCCGAACAGAATCCAGAACCGGTAGAACGGGATCGGAACGGTTCGGGATTGCCTCAGGGTTGCCATCAGTACGGTAATTACCGTAAACATACGGCAGTTTTGATGCACGTACGCTGTACGGTAGTAATCTCATTACCGTACGCGAAAATACGGTAAAATGGAAAACCTAGGTAAATATATTATTAATCTATGTATAATTTTAGCACGAATCATAGCTAAAGGTCACCTTCAGCAGGTTGGGAGAAGGAGGATCGCAACCTTTTTGTTCTTGGTAGGTAGGTAGTTACTACCTCGGTAGAGTGCGAAATGAATGAAAACTCCTTCTATAGTTTGTTTTAAACTTATTTGCCCTCTCTCATTCAAAGCACAATGCGAGAGGATTTTTAGCAAAGTTAGTCTTATAAAAAACCAAACCATGAAATGAATAAGTGCATGCCCGTTGCTGGAGTCATTTGAACTTAATTTTGACCCGTGATGTGCGATAAATGATGATGGTGTCCACCATTTGAATATTCTTCCACTTTCACCGGTTTACAATCCAAGCTCGAACCACCAGAAACCCCCTTGCCTGAGAAATCAATCGAAGATGAATTTTCCTTTAACTTTTTTCGTTTTTCGTATGAAGTTGTATCGAAAAAGTTTTGTTTTGTCAGTTGATTCAAAAATATACCTTCTAGGTTCCGTAATTTTTGACTATAAATCATGTACCTATGAACATTTAATTTTTGTTTAAATATGCGTGTGGTGGAAAATACGGTAGGTTTTAGGATGGATGTACGAGAATGTACGGTAATTTGGAAAAGATTGGTACGGTAATGGATGACCATGAGTTGGCAACCTTGGATTGCCTGTCCGAACAGCGAACCACACGTTCAGAACGCGTTTTGTGACTGTCCGAACGGCCAAAAAGGGGCGTGGGGTGGGGAGAACGGTTTTGAACGGTTCAAAATGGTCTGTTCGAACGAACCTAATGTCTCTGCTATCACGATGAAGTTTTGGCCGAATCTCAGCAATGTACATACATAGGTTGAAAGCAAAAGATATAAAGGAGGTATAAGCCTTTTAACTGCCGCAGCTAATAATGGAGTTCCCGGAGTTGAGATTGTTTCCATCTCAATCATGGCGAAAATATCTTTTGGTAATTTTGATTTTGGTAGCATATTGATCGAGTACCTACCAAGAAGCCGAACTTCACATTGCAGAAAACAATATAAAGAGTGAAAATGGTTTCAGATCTGGTACGTTTAGAAAAGTCGTGAAAAATTACCAAATCCATTTTTTTTAACGTTGGTTCCAGATCAATGTTCTCGCTCCGTCATCCTTGCTCCATCACAATGCCGGTGAAAGGTTTGGCATCACTAATGTAGATACGAACGTTCCTATTGCCCCGATTCTGGTCCTTTAAAACCATCACTTCGGCCCCGTGATGGATGGATGATTTTTCGCGCCTATCTAGTAACGGTCGAAAAAGGTCAGGCGGCCCATGGGAACTCTGGAACTCTTTTGACGCGGGGACGGCAAAACGTGGGAGGCGTACCTGCTTTACGCACATTGGTGTGTTATTAATGGAACATTTAATATACAGCGTTAAAGAATAACGATTGAAAACTAATTGCTCACGATCAAGATAAGAAGGCCGCCAGTATGAGCTCATAATCGCTAATGAGACATCCATCAACGAGACGAAGGAGCCATTAGTACAAGATTTAATTGAATTAGATAGGATGATTAAGTATGAGGTGTCCAGATAACGCTAATTTATTGTCAACAATCACCTTTGAGAGTTGAGAGGACTCATTATGTTCGCTCTGTTCGGTTGAGAGTTGACACAGATAAGATCAAAATAAATCATTGTATTTGAATACATTCGACATTTTCTATTTATCTCGATTCATCAAGCGGTCTCAGGAAGCTGGTCTTAAGACGATTTGGTCGTACGTGAAGAGGACATACCACACAGATCAAAATCAAGCATATATAGTATTTTATCTTTTAGTTGAACCTTTTTCGCAATGATTTAAACCTTTTTTACTTTAAATTAAACCTTTTTAACTTTCATTTAA
Organism: Adelphocoris suturalis; assembly: GCA_030762985.1. NCBI lineage: Eukaryota > Metazoa > Arthropoda > Insecta > Hemiptera > Miridae > Adelphocoris > Adelphocoris suturalis. The sequence goes on along the minus strand of CM061044.1, from coordinate 21,509,976 downwards.
ACCTTTTTCACTTTCATTTAAACTTCTTTTACTTTCATTTAAACCTTTTTCGCTTTCATTTAAACTTTTTTTACATTGATTAAACCTTCTTCTATTCCCAAGTATGAAAATAATTTTTTGAACAAAATGAACACACGAAAACTTTATTTCTCACACAAGGAACAACAGGTGAAAACTTTATTTATACAATATACAAACAAACTGACAAAGGAAAAACGGAGTCAATGGCCAACCTCTACATTGACACCATCCAATTTCAGCCCGACCACATTGACTGCGTTTTCCCTTTGTTTAAATGTTTAAATGAAAGTGAAAAAGGTTTAAATGAAAGTAAAAAAAACAAGTTTAAATGAAAGTAAAAAAGGTTTAAATGAAAGTTAAAAAGGGTTAATTTAAAGTAAAAAAAGGTTTAAATCAATGTGAAAAAGGTTGAATTTAAAGTAAAAAAGGTTTAAATCAATGAGAAAAAGGTTTAACTAAAAGGTAAAATACTATAGTAAGACTAGCGGGTTACCCGTGTGTTCCATGGACTTGCCTGTACGGGTTAGTCAGTGCATACACTGCTGAAATAACTTCAGACTGCGTTCATAACTACGGAGGCTACAGGCCAAATTACAACATAAAAGTAGCAAAATCAAGCCCGGACTGACCAGGAAAAGTGCACATAATTTCAATCGTCTCTTAATGACCGAGTGAGTCACCCTATTAAATTTCAACTTCCTAGGGTGAGCAGGTGTGAATTTAGCTCACTCAGCTGATCGAAATCGTCAAAACCAAACACGCTTGAAGAAAGGCCCAGTACTGTTACTTGCGTGTTGGCAACCATAATAGAATTTCGGGAGACAAACAAATCGGCATTCCGTCCCGCGATTCGTACGAAATATCAAGTTCCCGTCCATTACCAATCAATAATGCAACCCATGCTTCGCTCGGAACACCCGTATAGCAACCCGTCAAGGCTTCTCCACTAGGCACGAATTTCCGGTGCTAACAAACTGCCGGTTGGCAACCATAATAACAAAAGTTCGGGAACTAAACAAATCGGTTGCGAAGGGTATAGCGCCGTTTGTGGAGTGGAAAGATGAATTGGAGTTTCAGGCCTAGCCTATGTTGTGCGCCGGAACGCTGATCATTAAACGACCGCTCCCATCAGGATCGATCCCGCTGTTTAGCCGTCTATTGGGAACATAGAAACAAACTTTGAGTTTTATATATAAGGATGATATTCCAACAAAAGGTTACTATCATTCTGATATACATGAACAATAGTTGAGCCCGCACGCTCGTCCAAGACATGAATATAGATCAGCGTACCATCACATTACTGCCAGGGAAATACTATCTAAAATTGTATCTTCCACACCCCGTGAGGCTCCGTTTCAAAATTTCGCATCTCAGGTTAAATACGAACACAGTCAGCTGTAAAGCTTACTCAGCTAATTAGAGAGGTTCCCCAAAATGTTATTGTATACATAGACGCCCAGAGAAGCACAGTTCCAAAGTTCAGCATTTTTAGTCGAATAGGAACAAAATTATGTATAGAGCCCACTCAGCACATTGGAGTGTTCCTCATTTGGTAATATTACACTGCAACCCGTTCCGAATTTCAGCATTTCAAGTTAGATAGGGACCAAAATACAGTGGTGACGGCAAATTAAACTCATTCCTCATGTCAAAATTATACTCTATCACGCCCACAGAAGCTCTTTTCCAAATTTGAGCATGTCAAGTTGGATTGGAACAAAATTAGGTTCATAGCTCACTACTGGTGATAATGAATGGTTCCTCAACTCGTATTTATACTCTACTACACCCAGAGAGGTGTGGACCTGTTTCGAAGTTCAGCATCTCAAGTTGACCAGGATCAAAATACGTCACAGAGCTCAGTCAGCTGACTAGTTGTAATATTACTCTCACCCAGAGAAGCCCCATTCAAATGCCAGTATCTCAAGTTCGATAGGAACAGAAGTAGGTACCGAGGTCACTCTGCTGATTACACTGATTCATCAAGTTGTAATTATAATCTACCATACTCAGAGAGGTCCGTTTAAAAATTCACCATATTTAGCTGAATAGGTACAAAATAAGCTACAGAGCCCACTCAACTGATTAGAGTGGTGTCTCAACTTATAATAGGTATAGTACTCTACCTCACCCCCAGAAACCACGTTTCAAATTTCAGCATCTCAAGTTAGATAGAAACAAAGTTAGGTACAGATATTATTCTGGTGGTTAGACTGATTCCTCAAGTTGCAACTATGCACTACCGTACCCAGCGGGCCCTCGTTCCAAATTTCTGCACCTCAAGTTGGATTACAACAAAATTACTCAATTTGCTGATTTAAATGAATGATTCCTTAAGCTGTAACTCTACCACACCCAGAAAGGTCCCGTTTAAAAATTCACCATATTTAGCTGAATAGGTACAAAATAAGCTACAGAGCCCACTCAGCTGATTAAAGTGGTGTCTCAACTTATATAATAGGTATAGTACTCTACCTCACCCCGAGAAGCCCCGTTTCAAATTACAGCATCTCAAGTTAGATAGTAACAAAGTTAGGTACAGAGCTCATTCTGCTGGTCAGACTGATTCCTAAAGTTGCAATTATACACTACCGTACCCAGAGGGCCCTCGTTCCGAATTTATGCACCTCAAGTTGGATTACAACAAAATTACTCAATTCGCTGATTTGCTGATTTAAATAAATGATTCCTTAAGCTGTAGTTATACTCTACCACATCCAGAGAGGTACTGTTTAAAAACTCACCATATTTAGCTGAATAAGTACAAAATAAGATAGAGAGCCCACTCAGCTGATTGGAGTGTTGCCTCAACTTATTATAGGTATAGTACTCTACCTCACTCCGAGAAACCCCGTTTCAAATTTCAGCATCTCAAGTTAGATAGAAACAAAGTTAGGTACAGATATTATTCTGGTGGTTAGACTGATTCCTCAAGTTGCAACTATGCACTACCGTACCCAGCGGGCCCTCGTTCCAAATTTCTGCATCTCAAGTGGGACTAGAACAAAATTATTCAATTTGATGATTTAAATGAATCATTCCTTAAGCATTAGTTATACTCTACCATATCCAGAGAGCTCCCGGTGTAAATATCAGCATCTTGAGTTGTTTTGGAAGAAAATTAGCTACAGCGGTCACCCTGCTGATTAGAGTGGTTTCTCAAGTTGTAGTTTTACTCTACCACACCCAAACAGGTCCCTTTGTAAGCTTCAGCATTGTAAGTTGAATAGAAAATGAACTACCCTCAGTGCTCAACCAGGTGATCGCGGGTCCTTTGTAGAATAACATCAACAAACTAACAATTAACTACATTTGTAGTTTCCCATAACAATATTCATATGAGTTTTCATTCGCATTCATATTGACTATATTTTGCACAGCAAATATGAATGTCAATTAGGGACAGCGAACGGATAAGCTCGCTAATATCATACAACAATATCAGCTACCAAAATTACAACTTAGCCCGGTTCGACAACTCTCTCCACGTTTCCTCGTTCACTCAATGAAAGTAACTTCATTATGTGAATTGAACACCGCAGCATTGAAAAGCCACAATCTTGCCATTAAGTTCCCTATAGGTACGAAAACTACCAACGAAAGGATAGGGAACAAACGAAAGTAGTGTTTACCAACCATTTCTAATGAATCAATTCTCTACCGCGGAAGGAGGCTCCAGAATGTGCCATTGTTCTAGTTCTCATTCAATGGTTGAAAGATTTCACAGTCTGATGACTCGGCAGCAGTTTATTTTTGCCCGTCGTTCCCAAACCAATCGATGTCCGTACGTTTTTATGTGCGATACGCTCTGTATAATATTTCTGTTAAAAGAGTGTGCCAGGTCATACTCGCAATAACTGCTGCAAATGAAATGAAAAGAATTATATACTTTGCAATTTATGCTTTTTTCGTTTCAGAGCTTGCCGATCAATTTTGGTTCCGTGTCTGTCTGTCTGTCTGTGGTATATCCTTGTCACGCCCAAAACTATACCTACCAAGTTTCAGTCACATTCCGATGAAATTTTCAGGGATTGTGCGGGTTAGCTCCTAGACAGTCCCCTATAATAACCGTCGAATCAACTGTAGCCTGTGCGCATGCGCAAACATGAATTTTTCATAAAGTCAATTTCTTACCATTTGTTGGTCCGATTTCGTTCAAACTCGGTAGGTAATTTGGTATAAGTACTTGGCAAATTCCCCATATTATATTGCGATTGGTAGAGTAATAGCCATTGCGCATGCGCGAAACTAATATCGATTGATACAAACAAAACCCCGAGTCTAATAGAGCGATTTTGATGAAATTTGCAGGGATTGTGCGGGATGGCTTCTAGATAGTCCCTATAACTTTCATTGCTGTAACATGAATAGTAGTCTGTACGCATACGCAAACGTTAATTTATTATGACGCATATTTCTTATCATCTATTGGTCCGTTTTATTTCAAACTCGATGAGTAGATGGGTACATGTTCCAGAAAAATTCTCTGTGAATTATATTGTGATTGGAGGAGGAATAACTATAGCGCATGCGCAAAGCTTAAATTACTCGACACGGCAAAACTCCGACGGACCGATGTTTATGAAATTTTCAAGGATTGTGCAGTTTAGCTCCTATAGAGACGATCCCCTATAAATTTCATTGCCGTTGGAATATTTGTTACATTTTCATATCTTAGCTCTGGCATATGAACTGGAAAAATCTCACAAAAACATGTTTCGAACAAATGCTCACGATATTTCTAATGTTTCACGCTAAAACCAAATTGTTGTTACAGAACTATACCTATCTTTGCCATTCTTTATCTTATAAAAATTGTTCGCTAGTCGTTGGAAAGATCTCAGTTTATGCTAAAATCTTACTCTGCTTAAATTTGTGATTAATTTTGCCTTTGAGTCTACCTATAGGGAACGGAAGCATTTTTTCAGTTTCGAGAGATGAAAAATTGTTTGTCTCCAAAATTAAAATTTCCTCTCGCAATTTACGTTTTAGAGCATTGAGAGTCAGTGACAACGAATCTCTCTACCAAAGGGTTTAAATTGTTTATCCTGCTAATCACCAGAGAATTTTTGTAACTTTCGATCACTCATCATAAAACGAAAAACTAACAAGTAAATAAGAAAGAACTGAGAAGAATGAAAATATAAAGCTGGGATTAGACAGTCACCACACAACACAAATTATAAAAAAGCTTCATTATTGCAATTAATAAACCCGTTCAAAACAAGCGCATATCTCAGCTGATTGAGGAACTCGCGGTTAGCCCGTTTTGGCTTCTCGGCAAGTTTCGGCTTAGGTGCTCGGGCCAGACTCTCCTTGCTGCAAGCCTAACACTATCTAGGGGTCATTAATGAAACTTAGTTCCTCCCGAAAAAATCATAGGGTCGCTGCTCCATTATAGCTTGTAGTGAAAGAACGGAAAATCGTACGGCTTTCCGGATGAATTCATTCCATTTGTTGGAAAATTATATGAAAATGACAACCAAAAAATGTTACTGTTACCTTGAAGGTTTTCGAGATCTCGATTTTTCAATATTTTAACCCTTAATTTCTACCCTTTAGGGTTGAATTGTTGTAGATGTTACTGGCACACCCCCGGTCGATTTATGATTTTTCAGCCAAATTTTATAAACTTTGGTCCAGTAATTTTGGAGAAAAGCTCTAGACGGCGTATGCAGACGGACGGGTTTTTTTTCGATTTTTAGATTCTATGCTTCTTGAAGCGTAAACAGACAAATTTTGAAGGGCGGTTAAAAAATGTTTGTCTTGGTCGATTACAAAGGTTTAATATTGGAAATGAGTAACCAGAATTTAAGAGAACCAGACATGAGAATCCTCCATGGAATTTTTCAAGAATATTTTAAACATTTCAACATCCATGATGAACATCCGTGATGAATTTGATCCATGGAGGAAGGAATATAAGATGAACTCAAACATGAGTTCGAACTGTCCATAAGTGTACATTACAGCTTCCTTTCAGTAACAGGACCCTCCTCTGTCAAGTCTATTCTCCTGAAAACTCCAGTTAGACAGTTCTGATTATTTTCGAGTGACGACATCGAAATCGACCTAGTGAAGGTCTCACGAACGTATAAAAGATCGCATCAAACCGTCCGACGCCTGTGAGCAAGGTGAGAGGTGACCGTGAAAATCGATATTCGCCTCGGAAATCCAGTGACGAGCGACCGCGAAGATTCTTCGCCCTGAAGAAGGCCGGACGGGAAAAGCAAATATCACGTCCGTCAAATCACGTCGAGCTGTGAAAGAGAGAAAGGCGCGTCATTCTGATCTTCCCGGCCACCTGTGCTATTAAATCCGAAGCGACTGCCGATGCCGTCCTGTCGCTCGCCAGTTACTAGGGAGTTTTTGCAGTTTTCCATCTGAGTCGTTGTACAGTAAATAGAGGTTTTTCTAGAGCAAGCAAACCGGAAGCTAACCACTGAGTCGTACTGTACGATCAGGGAATCGAGAGTGCGATTGGATGAAACGATTCAAAAGTCACACTAACGTAACTACACTACTCCAAATCTTCATAATTAAGCCCGATTTATAGATTACCTAACGTTTGATGAACCCTTTCATAATGGAATACCAAGTTAGCAAAAACTTTATCTGTGGTTCAATTTTTTCACTAGAAACAGATGTAGTAGAAGAAGGAAGGGAACTTGGAAGGGTAGGTAGTTGTTAAGGCAACATCGAAATTCGACTTGGCTTAGGAGAATCTCATTCGGGAACTTCAACATAATCAACGATATATATAAACACCTATTCATAATATATATATATATATATATATATATATATATATATATATATATATATATATATATATATATATATATATATACCTATATATATATATATATATATATATATATATATATCTAAATATACCTAAAGCTAACGAATTTTGCCGTATTTGCGGTTTTAAGTGATCTTTTTAATTTTATTTATTCATTCTATTTATTTAATTTTATATATTTTTTTCAATCCACTCTTGAAATGTGAGCAAAACTGCGGTATAAAAACGCATCCGTTCTTGTAGGATGTTTAATTTTTGGCGAAGGACGGACCTTTTACTTCAATCTTAAGGAGAGTTCTTGTCTGTAATAACATACTATATGAAAAAGCGTGTTATATATAATTAGGGATGAGTCGATTCCTGATACCGATTCTCGATAACACCGATTCTTAGGCATTGGTATCGGTATCGAGAATCGATCGCCTAAAGCCGATACCGATACCGCACGGTGATGGGCGTTTTATTACACTACGGTACTTTTGCAACCATCTAACAACGAAGATGGTTGTACCGTGCAACGGTTGTGTGAAGTTAGCAGTTGCGAAACATGAATTGTCCAAAATACAACTTACAATTATAACTTTGTTTACAAGTAGGCTTGTGTTATTTTGTTTGTGACAATAGAAGCATTAGACAAAGCTATGTTTTCCAAGTATAAAAGCCTAGAGCCAGTCTTATTTTGAAATACCTTACTGTTATCGACGAAAAACTAAAAGACCAAGTCAGTCTGCTTAACTTGTTTTATTCAGAAAGAAATCAATCCTAGGCAATAAAAGTTGCCTATTAATTGATACTTGATAGATAACAAAAAATATCAAATTTTGTATTTGCACAAATCAAATTAACTAAAGCCTTGAATGAAAATATAAATCTGAAATTTAGAATTTGTAATAAGAAATAATCTGAATTTGAGAGAATAAAAATTTGAATATATTACTAGTTCAAGAGAAATTTTTTTTTCTTCACCTACAGGTAAGTTAGGTATTATGCGCCGATGGTATCGGTATCGGGAATCGGGAATCGATTTTTTAGGTAGCGGTATCGGGAATCGATAAATTTTGGGATCGACTTATCTCTATATATAATCCAGGAATCCTTTCAGTCAACGCTCAGACTGTCGTGGAAAAAAATTGGGAAATTTGTATTTCTTAATTTCTGGAGGCATGGCAATAGCTAGCTTTATTTTCTACGAAAATTCGCTAAAAATGGTGAAAGTTATTTTATAATCGACCTTTGAAGTATCTTTCTCGGCCTGCACACAAAATATGAGATAGAAACATTTTATGGGGTGCCATACAATCAAGATTTATGTAGTCGTGCTCTTAATTTTTTCTTGCTCTTGCACCTATAGCTTTATAGGACCACCTACTAATTGTTATTACGTTCAAAGCTATAAAATGTACTGCACATCGTATAACTGTGAACATCCTCGAACAATTTGGTTCTCCTCTTTGTTGCAGTGAAAAGGGGCGTTTCTCGTCTCGTAAGAAAATTTGCCTTTCGAACATTATTCTTACTATAGATGTAGCAGTAAAAAAGAACAAAGCAACTTGGATTGGAAAATGTTTTTTTCCACCTTCCATGCCGAAGTACTTACGTCTGCTGTTGCGACAAAAATGCCGGCTTGAATCGCCACGCTCGGTTTTATGGGAAGATCTCCATCTCTGGGTTTCCCATGGCGGGATAGTTCTTCAGGGAGTTCTGCAATCTCACTTCTCTCTGCTCTATGAAGGCAGTTAGGTCTGCCTACATCCATCATCCCAGTCAACCTTCTCTTGGTTCGCCGACTAAGTTCTTTTCTGTATTCGAGACTCCAACTAACCTTACAAGCGTTTCTTGAGATTTCTTCTTGTGATGAATGAGTCGTAATTACGCTCCCTTTTATCCACAGACAGAAAGAAGGTTTAGCGAAAGGAGCAGCATCGAAAAAATCAGTGCTCTCGAAATGAGATTAAACATCAGATGGTCCTTCTACTTCATTACTAAATAACACTCTTCAATGGAGATTTTGTATTTTGAGAATTGAATCTTCTGACTTAGAAATCTCGAAGTTTCTAGATGTAATGAGAACGAATGAAATACGAGAATTAACCAACCTATAATTAGGCTTTATTGAGCATAAATGTCTCGTACAGAATAATTAGAATATGTAAGAGTTGTTGGTTTTTAATGTAAACACGGAAACGAGATTTAGTTGGTGACACTATAAGCGAGTGGTAATAATTGCATCACATTTTCCCCCTGTCAGTTTTCCGCATATTGTCTTGGAGATACTTCGGAGGGTTCTTGGTCCTTACTGAACGTTTTGAGGGTTGTGGTACTTGCTGTTCTTGGGGTGGCTCAGGAAGGGCATAGTCGCGCTCATTAGGCTCAACATTTGAATGTTCTGGCTCAATCACACAGGGCTCCTCTTGTTCTATGGACGTTGGTTGGTTGCTATCACGGGCTACATTCCCCTTTGGCGCTAAGTGTCGATTTGAAACAGTGGTCTCCCGCCCATCAGGTAATTTAACATGGGAATAGTCTGGATGGACTGGTCTTTGAGGGGTTGTTCTATAGATATTCTACTACCTACTCAGGAAAATCAGTTGCAGACCGTAGCTAGCCCGAGCTCGACTTAAATAGAATTAAATGCACAAAACAAGATGCATTTTCTCAAAGTATTTTGTAAATTGTATATCTCGACCTCTGCCAAGTTGTGTGAGGCACATAGCTTCCTCGTTTACCTAGCATGAATGTAAAGGTCATTGAAAAGTTTTAAATGATCTTGAAAAATTCCATAGCGGAAAAGAGTAAATCAAGAAGTAACGTGAAATATCATAATTGGTCAATAAAGAAACGAAAAAATGATAATGTAATTTACGTTTGAGAGCGCAGAATGAACTGATGAGTTGAAAACAATGAAATAAGTACGGGACCATCTACAACCTAAGCCCCACATTCCCTGACAATTTCATAGAAATCGAATGAAAACAGTAGAAATTAATGTCGTTACAAGGATTTGATATTGGCGCATGCGCAATAGCTATTAATGACACAATCATGTTGAAATTGATATAAGATGATCGAATTGTCATTCCCCAACTATCATCCAAATTTGAGCGAGATCGGTTGACTAGGGCGTGAGAAAATGATGCTTGACAGGATTTACGTTTGCGCATGCGCAGAGTGGGGTACTGAGTCAAGAACGATGAAACTGATAGGGGACCGTCTACTCCCTAACCTGCACATCCCCTGAAAAGTTCATCTGAATCGGATAAGAACTGTGGAAAATTAGCTTGTTACAAGAACTTGCAGACACACACAGACACGGAACCAAAGTTGTTCAGAATGGTCTAAAACGTAAAATGCGAGTGGAAATTTTGATTTTGGAGACCAACAATTTTTTTTCTCCCGAAAGTGAAAACAATGCTTGTGCTACCTTTAGGTAGACTCGGAAGCAAAACAAGGAGGAGGTCCATTTCATTAAATTGCTCGGGCAAAGAGTAGAATTTTACAGTTTAGAAAAACTCTTAGGTAACATGTGGTTTAGGGGTAGCGATGACGATAACGAGTCTCGCCTCAGGTTAATGCTCTTGCATGTTCAACGCTGGGAGTCAAGAAAACGAAATTATAAATTGGTGGAGCACGGGTGCGCGTATCCGGTCAGGGTCAAGAATAGGCCATCTGCCGCCTGCAAAGCAAGTGACTTCCTCTTTTCTTCTTAATCTAATTGAACTAGCGAGGCGCTCGTCGGTCGTTATTAGTATGATTTCCTTCCGTTAATCACAGGTGAGCGAGCGATTGGCGCGTAACGTCAGAAACCCCGAGTGGTGCATATGAGGACGAAAGTTGTATCTGCCTACTGTCACTCCCAAGTTGTACTTACACACAGAAATTCTACTCGCTGTTGTTACCTTAACCTACGGGAGAACGCATGAGCGCCAAAGAGGCCACACTTTTAGCGCCTTTTCGTAGAAAATGAAGCTATCGGAATGGCCCCAAAAATTGTAAAATCGAAATTTTCGAAGCGTTGCACAGTGGTCGAAACCGAGAAAAACCTGGTCAAAACTCAAAAAACCAGTCATGCAGCATGATCGTATGTGCAAATTTCGTGTGTGTGCACTTCTTTTGTGGTGAACTTTTTATTGTGGCTTATTAGTATATCTGAAGAATTGGGAAAAATGATAAGTTGAAACTTCAGGTCTCCTATTCCCGCATATATAATACGGATCCACAAATTGAATAAAAACATGCCTTTAATGCATTGAAGATTTCGAAGTTGCAGGAAAACATTTCATCCCCTAATTGGCTCAAGATGTTATTTATTTAGGTATTTTGTTACATTTTGAACATTGGTGTGTTTTTGTTTCAGGTGAGGGATGAAGCTGCAGGCATCCAAATTATTTTGATGATGATTATAAGGCATAAGTGAGTTAGATATGAAGCTAATTGGCTAACGAAGATATTCAATACTTTCAATACAAGAGTTGCATTTGCCAGCGTGCGTGAGTTCCGTTCTATACAGGCAGGATTGGCCTGTATATACGTGAATTTAAACTGTAAATATATGAATTTTACTTTACTTTGAACATAACAGCAACAACAATACTTCTTTTATAAACCATAACAAAAAATAAAAAAAAATAGAAGGTACCTATCATGAAAAATTAGAGGCATAGCAACAACACTAACAAAACTAGAATTTTATAAAGTAATATTTTGACTAGAATTTCAGAATCGCACAAATAAACTTTTAACTAAGTTTTCAATGACTACAAGCTCACATGGAGGGTGAGTAGGTAATAACCTTCAACAATCAGTGTTACCTCAACTTTCCAGTGATCATCGTAACTGTGCTGTCATAACTTCATCAAACAAAGTAATTGGCACCAATGGTACAGGTGTACCAAAAAGAATCTCAATATGTAAATATAATGGGCATACTTATTACATAAATACATCATTCATGTAATGATGATGTGAATAGGATAAAATCTATTCGCTAAAACTAGTGCTTAAGTAGTGAGTGACACAAAAGAAACTGTATAAATTGAGCTTGTTACAAGGCTTTGCGGATAGACACCCGTACAGATGAATCTTTTTTTTTCTATCTCCCCAAGAAGAGAAAACGATGCTATCATATCAAACTCAATATATCATAATCAAACTTCAGGACATTTATGTAATTTGTCAAAATCAAATCTTTTATTATTTACTTTCTGTTTATTAAAGAACTTTCCAAACTTCGCCTGCTGTCAAGCAGTTAGAAGCTAGGTATCACCTAGGAGATCCGTTAGTTTTTTTTAGAAGGGGCGTTAAAATAACTGGGACCCCTTCAACATTGTTTTGACGGCTCCCTCGCTCCCAGACTTTCACCGGCTAACCCGGTTGGATTTTTTAATTTTTCGGTTTTAACCTGTGAAGGGCGAATGAGGTCGTTTTGTCAGCAGTTCTGAGAAGAATTACTGACAATTTAGATTCTGCTCCCGTTTCAGGTCGTGTCGCGTGTTTTACTTTTTACCAGAGTTCCTGCTAGAAATCTTAATAGATTACGAGAATTGTTTTGACAATTCAGGGTTTTAAGTGCAAAAGAATTGTTAACTATTTTAAGGCAGAAAAAAACCAGGTGTGCTAAAGACCACATGGAGAAGTGTAAACTTCTATGACGATTTTCTGCTAAATATAATAAATATAAAATATATTATGGAAATGATTTTGGTTGCCGAAAAAATCTTGTAAAGACCAATTTCAAAGTATACAAAATACATTACTTTCCACTCTGTTGGGATGTTGGGAAAGTAAAATTGGACATCTCTTTCCACTCTGTTGGAATGTTGGGAAAGTAAAAGTGGACAGGCTCCGCCCCTGGGCCCTCGGTAACTTTCCGCCTTGAGCCTTCGGCTAAAATGCTAAAACATGGAACATGCTTTCTTCCCGAAAATTCGTAAATGAAAATAAATTTAAAACTACGACATAAATGTTTTAAAAATCGAAATTAGAACAGAGTACCTAAGTAGGTAATTTTATGTTATGGTGCGCGTCTACAATTACTATAAGCAAGATTAAATTCTCAACCAAGTGACAACAAAACAAGCGGCATTGTTTACTGTATCCATTTATAACATAAATAAATATAAAACTACGACATGAATAGAAGAACAAGTACGAAAGAAATGCGTGATGAATCGAGAGCTTTCGAACGAGTGGAGAACGATTTTTGTCCGGTGAAAACTTAAAAAGTTTCATTTCCCCAGCAAAGGTTTGGTTGTACGTGAAAATCAAAAGAAAAAACAGCGTGACGGAAAAAAAAACGTGACGGTAAAATCGTATTCACACCCCGCTAAATTTTTTGACGCGGTGCGCCTATACAAGTTTACACTTCAAAAATTTTTTTAAATAGTACTTATTCGGCAATCCAAAAAGAGATTTTGGATGTTTAGCTTTTTTGCAGTTTTATCGATTTTTTCGGCAAACATTTATGAAATTCAAGTACCTACATTTTTCAACATAAATTTCTGCATCATTTTTTGAATGTACAAATTCATCATTAATGCACTTCTTTTTACGGTCAGGCGGGGCAAATGCGTCTCTTCGTTTTATTTCGCTATGATGATTGGTTTTGAATATTTTTCTGTTTGAGATTCGAACTTGCGAGCATATAGACTTCCAAATTATATACATAGAAAATCCATAGACTAAACAGGGTCGAGTCCAACAGTCATTACTAGATTAATTGCTTCACGAGTCCAATAACTCTATAATACTCTACAATATTATTGCATCTAAACCCTTCTGTCGCGAACGCGAATTTATTTACATAATTTGATTATTTATTGATTTTGATTTATATTAATTTCAATTTGGACATTAAATTAAGTTATTTGGTTACTACAATTTTATCCCAAAAGTCCCATATGTTATTTTTAAAACCCCAAATGTTTAATTAGTATATTCATAACTTCAAGAAAAATAGACGAGAAACCATCAAACGAAAAATAATTGAGTTTTCATTCATATAAACTTATTATTTAACGAACAGAAAAATAAGTTGGGTAGGTACGAAAGTAAATAAGAAAAAGGAGCGAAACAAGAAAACTGCATTCCCAACAGTTCCAAGACACCTTCAACTTCCGTTCAAAGTGTATAGGTATCTTCTGTGTCATCTGTGACAGAGTTCCCTACGTAGAGGTCCCGTCGGGATCTCAGAGAATGTGCTGTCGTCGCTCCATTGGTGAACGACGGACGTCGCAAGCCTTTCTCGTGTTTTTGAGAAGCTGAGTTTGGCGTTGGATGGGTGATCCAGGTCCCTGGAAACCAATCTACTCCGAACATAGCCCATTAAATGCTATTAGTAGGAGTAGGATCTCTCTGACGGGATACTATCAACCTTCCCTACCTCTTTTTCGATGATTTAGGACCCCATTGCATCTCTGGGGGGGCTACCTAAATCCTTGATACATCAGACATACATGTGTTACAGTTTCAGGTTGTTACCGCCGACTAGATAGTGGGGGGCAAGACGAAAGTTTTTGGCTAGGTAAAAACTTTAGTGCGCCCACCAAGATTTTAAAACCCTAATTAATTAATGTAAACCGTTAATTATTTAGTTAAATGTGTTTCACGACGTTTCAAACGTCAATGATGAAGAAGAGGGGAGTCTAGCACCTTTGATTTTTCTACTGAAACATTCAATTATAAAATGGATGGACTCCAATCCCCAACCGATTTGAAGTCACTTTGAAAGTTGGCAGAAGTTGCGCATGCGCACTTGACCAGTCTCCAAATGTTTGAAACGGTTCGAAAATCTCTTCAAACCGCCTCAGCGAGCAAACCTGTTGAGTCCTGGGTTGAAATCTGGAACTCAGCACTGAAGATTTTCCGAAATGGTAGCTTGTTCATCTTGACTGAAAAATTAGGTAATCGTCGAGCATTTATTAGTCAAACAGTTCCGTTTTGATAGGAAAGTAGCGTAAAATTTAGAGCGTAAGATTCCAATGAGGAATCACTAAAATGGAAGATGGCGAATAAAAAGTTTTGCTGGTTCCATGATCGTGGTAGGGATGACGGGTATATGTTGGTTTCCATTCCTTAAATACCGATGGGAACATACATTGGCATGAACCTATATTGGGTAGGTTACGTTCGGGTGTTTCAGAGATCCACATCATGAACTCTAGAATTCATAAACATATTTCAGTTCTAGTTCTGAACTAGTTCACGTTCTACTCGGAGCATTTGAACATGCTCGTATATGATCCTATAATAGGAACCTAGGTCAACCTCGTAACCGAGGAAGGAAACAGGCCCGACAGTAATGCATTAAGCCAACGAACCGACCCACTCACGTAATAAATGCGCCCAACATAATTCAAACGAAATGACCTATGAAAGTTCTACGAGTATATATCTCCACACTACCTTTTCTTAAACGCTCCATTAATCTACGTTTTTTTCTGCAGGATTTCGGGATTACACAATGATATTGCTGGGAACACTATATTGTTTGTATAGCACATTGAGAATCAAATTCAATCAAACCCCAATCTTGTTTTTCTCGTGGGAAAGCATTTAGTTTACTAGCTGGGGTTTAACGATCTATTGTCATAATCCGTTCGACCACGAACGTTATCAGCTGAATGGGAGTAGCAGCTCTTGGTACCTTCTCGTGAATATTCGTTAACACTATTCCCTAATAAATTCTAGATTTCTCAGTTTCTTTTTAAATACTAACCGAACTTCCAAGTTTAATGAATATTTGTTTCAAGTTGGAACATATTCTTATTTCATTAAACCGATAGGAACCCATGTGAATAGATAACTTTATTCCACCAAAGCAACCGTTTCCTTCGTTGATCAGCCCACTTGAGGTTACGGTAACAGTATTTGTGAATTTATGAAGCCCTTAATCTTTAGGTGGAGTGAGGTACCGTAAAGTGGAGTCACCTCGAAAATCTATATTGTTCATTCATTTATTAATACATTTATTCATTAACGGGAAGCCTAATTTCCATTATTTTTATGTATAATACATACATTATTAAATTAACAAAAACAGTTGTACTTCAAAAATACAATTTAAATGATAAGAATGTATATCTGGTGGAAATTAAGCGAGGTTTACTGAGGAGGAGAAGATAAGAGTATTTAATTTTGAGAGGGTAAAATTGAAAAAATCGAACTGGGGGTTTGAAGTCAAAAGTTCCAGTCATGCTTCATTTGAAGTAGAAGGTGCAGATATCAACACTTGCACACCCACAAGAGTACAAAAAGTAGAAACAATAATAATGTTTGGTTGTTAGTACAAAAATTTATTGCTTCTCAATTTGGTTAATTACGGCAAAATTTTATATTTTTGAAGTTAATTTTTAAAATTAATTAAAATTAATAACATCCAACAAACCTTCCGTTTATAGCATTTTACAAAAAAAAAAAAAAAAAAAAAAAAAATTATCTCTGTTGGGGCTTACGCCGCAATTGGCTACTAGTATTATCTAATGAAATATCTATGTATATATCCGATTCAGAGATACAACTTCTTGTCTATTGAGAGGATGTAGGCACTACAAACAGAAAGCAGCGAAAGCTATTCAAGTGAAATCCGTAGAAGTTAATAATGATTGCTACGGAAAGATCCACGGGTTTACATCTGGGGTTTCTTCTTTCTGAAGCTCGTTACGTCGAAATGATTAGGTAGCTGCCTACCTAAGTACAATTAACTGTCAGTACTAGAAGCTTAAGGTATTGAATATAACAACGGAGGTATCGGATTACTCTGACTAATAGTTCTTATCCACACTTTTACAGATCATTAGATAGGTACAATCGAAGATATGAATGAAAGTAACAGTAACTTACCGTATAACACACGGTATAACTACGGTAGGTATACTTCGACGTTAATATCAATTGCAATCAATTATATTTTCGAAAACTCATTTAATCATCATTATTCAATGCAACGACAATGATCATAAATTGAAGGTTTGTTTCATATTTTTACATCCATGCTCACCACGGCTTTGTTGCTTTTACTTAAATTACTTATGCGTGCAACAATGTTCGGGATAACGATGTTTGCGACATTAGGAAGGAATGAAGTTTTGAAGTTCCAATTGTGGCGGTTATCTACTATAGATAAATCTAAAATTGATTAACTTTTATGCGGTCCCCGGTTCTGTTCAAACATTTTAAATCTTGTTTGAGTACCTGATTGTATTAGGTTTTTGATTTCCATTTTGGGTAGTGTTTTCTATTGCTAGATCACTGACGGATATTTTTGTACACGTAATTGGCTTGGAAAAGTGGTATATCCTGTTAAATTTTCAACTCCTTCTAGCTCAATTCGATGTGTCCTGTTTTAGAGCAATCAGTACCTTGTTCAAAACTGACTCATTGAAACACGGTAGACAGCAGTTCTTTGAAAAATGTAAGATCTCTATAAAAAGCCGATTTCTTATGTAAGATCCGGGTTCTTTTGATTTCGTCTTCTTTATTTTGTTGTCACGGCACGTGCTGAGAAGGAGAGAAGAGGCTCCGAAAAAGTAGAAGAGTAGCATAATTCGAAAAACTGAGGATGGTGAAGCGAAGGCGCATGCTCCTGTTAAAGTGTGAAGACGAAACTCAAGGAATCGAGGCAGACAATAGCCTGACTAAGGATGGACAGATCGCTTTCACAATAAGACCAGGATCGTGTATAACAATAATAAGTATTCTGTCATCATGGAATCTGCTTTAGCCGTCAACTCCCAGCCAAAAAACTCCACTATGAAATGTCAAGAATCATTTACAAAATTATTTGTGTCTCGAAATGTAGGTATACCGTGCCGGAATTCTAATATTTTTTCACATAGATGTAATCGTTGCTAAGGAAATATCATTTTCGGTATATTATTTTCAATAATTTGTAAACGACCAAGAAAAGAAAGAAGTTAATCCCCCCTCATTTTAAAAATTTGTTGGTTTACTTTTAAAAAGGTAGAATCCAAAAAACCAAAGAGAACTCGGCGCCCCGCTTTTGCTTTCACCTTGAACGTCGGCTGGACATTGGAGGAACGTGGGACACGTTAGAAAGAATAAGGATACAATGGTTTAGTAAACAATTGCCTTTTATTAGCGTTTTCCATAAGGTAATCAGAGTATGGTAGTGCGAAGAATAACTGCCCCGAGATTTATCGTATCATTTATTTAATGCCTCATATTTTGCTCTATGAAGAGCTCTTGAAGTGGTATTTTCGTAACTATCGGGGAATTTCGTTGAATGTAGGAGTAGAATCCAACATATGGAATTCTATACGATGCCCACTAATTGTAACTTTATAGTCACCGTTTTCCATTGAGTTTCCGTACGTGGAAGTATCCTAGAAATGATAGAAAACCTTCGGAGCCATTTTTTTATACCCGAAGTAATCAAGAACCAAATAGAAAACGGTCAGAGCCGCTAGGTCGACTCCAACGACGATGGTTGAGATTTTGAGGAACAGCTTCCACGGCTCAACACTCAACGCCATTTCGCACAAGCCAAAAGGTTACTGGAAAATCAAAAAAATTTAATTATACTTTAAAGATCAATAACTATGTATATTTAAAACATCATTTGAATGGGTGTCTGGAAGAAGGGGGTATGCTAACAATGACGAACAAGAAGGAAGCAGTTTTGGTATCGTAAAACTACCGGCAGATTGCAGTAAAATGCAGTCAAAGAGAAGAGACTTATGCCGGAAATGAGTCGTTAAAGGGCGTATGTTGTCAAACAACTCAAAAAATCTGAAAAAGTGTGTTTTGAAAGTTTTTTTCGTCCTCCTGAAAAGTTACTTAAATTAACATACATTGTCTAGATTGTTTATATGTATGATATAGAATCCAAAATCATCTTATATCAATACTGATATGAACGCAGTTTTTTCAGAGATTATCAGCGAATACGTTATGTGCTGTATTCAGATCCTCAAAAACCTCCCGTAATGTCCTAACCTAGCGTGTAGCTCGGCTGCTTTAATTCTCGGAGCGGGTTAAGCATCGTCAGATTTTAACATAAATTGAGATCGTTCTACCGAGTGGTGAAGCATTTCCGTCGAATAAAAACTGAAGGCGTTAGTTTCGCTAGAATGGCTCCGTTGAAAGTTAAAATTTTCGGAAAGAAATTTTTGTAACGCTGTAGAAACTAGCGAATTTTCTCAGTTGTATGCCAGTGTAGAAAGACGCATATATAGTCATAAACATGAATTCAATAGGAGGATTTTGTTATGGGTATTCATTTAGGGCCGGTATCATAAATGAATTATTGTGATACGTAAGTTGTGGACTTCATTTCATCTTCGATCGGCGTTAGAAGAAAAAAAAAAAAAAAAAAAAACGGTATCTTCACAAGCTTCCTCGTGGCCTTCACAGTATGTCACCATTAATAATGTTCTGAAATGACCGGTTTACCATTATGTTGACGATATAGTACTGGACAACCAACAATTAAAACCTGACTAAATCTGTTCAACATTGACGGACATGACTTTCACAAGACAATCACGTTCACTCATGCGCTGAGCGTACCGCTGATTCAATCATGATGAAACTAATATGGGGCCATCTAGGGCTAAACCCACACTATTCCTGAAATTTTCAATAAAATCTAATCAAAATTGTGGAAGTTATGGCTGTTGCAAGGAAATGTGGACAGACAGACGGACGGACGGACCAAAGGCACACAAAACCAAATTTGTTCAAGAGGCCATGAAACGCAAAATGCGAGTGGAGATTTTGATTTGAGGCACCAAAATGTTTTTCATTTTGAAAGTGAAAACAAAGCTTCCGCTGCCTTGCAGACTCGGAAGCAATACGCACTCGTCCCATTTTAGTAGGTGATCTACACGGGGTCTTACTATCGGTATACGGTCTTCTTCGCCGTTGCTGCTTTTGAAGACAAATCCCTAAATATATCCATTGGAAGGTACAAAAATAAAGACAATCAAACTTGAGATTCAAACAAAATTTATGAATAAATAAACTTGTTTGAGGTTAGAGAGCTCTAGATATCTCATTAACCTTCAGTTCTAATTGTTATTCAGTCGTCCAGGTACCAGATAAATTAAACCAGATAGGGTTTAACTAGGGAAGGTTAAACACCCCCTATTGTGTTATCTGGAGGACAACTTATCCCTCAGATAAATCCCCCTTATCCATTGGATAAAAGAGATTGATAAACCGGCCCTTATACGTCGATAAAACAACCAAACTCATGGATACTTCTGGGAACAGGTTCCACCAGATGCTACTGTAATGAGGAATTCGCATATGGTGAGTGATAATATCTGGTTACAATTTACCTGAGGAAATATTCCTTTAGAGTCAGATGTATTGTTGTAGAAACAAATGATCGTGTTTTGGTGGTTTCAAAAAGGAATCAAGTTAAATTTTAGCTTATCATTACATTCAGCGACAAAATGAAATTTACATGATCCACACAGACCTTTATGTTACGATGGACTGGAGTAAAAACCACAGCTATCGCCTTCTGGGAATGCCAGTCACTTATCAGATATGACTAGCTTGAAACAATGGTCGATAAGGTATTTATTTTTCTTTCCTCATTCTTTTTTCTTCGGTCAACTGTTGATAGCCCGCAATTCTATCGCCACTTGAACTGAACATGTCGAACATTGATACGATTGTGAGAAACGAATCGGATCTTATCATTTGGATTGGTTTTCATAAGTTTGATAACAAAGACAACATGATTTTTCTTTTACTGCTTCATCGCTATCAACATTTACCAAAACGGGCTTTGCTTAGCGTCAGACTTAATCTCTCTCGTTAAATAGGGAATTTTCGAAAATTTCTATGAGAGATTTCCGAAAAGGTGCTATATGATGGGTATCTGACCAGTAATACGGCTCTTGAAATTCATTTGCACGATGACGTCACAGCCCCCGCCCGCCTGGGGGAATTCTACTACCACGTCACGCGTTATCTTCCTACCCTTTTATTAGCCTAACTAAACGGCCTTTTGTGCTGAAAATTGGTTCTACGGTGTTTTCAAGTTCGTTAAATCCGAATCTGAGGTCAAAAGTGTGAAATTCCAACCTCATTTAGCATTTGACGTTATAGTAGAAATAAACTGGTCCATCATAATCTATCAAAAATGGTTGTATCGCCTTCAAAAATGATTCAACCACGTTAATTTCCTTCAAAATTTTCATTTGCTTTAATTGCATACAAAAAGTTCCTCCTAGCATTTTTTATTATTTTATCTTATATTTTCGAGTTTTTTCACTTTCAAGATTTATTTTCATACTTTTTCGTTGTTACTCCTCAAATATCGTTGTCGAATATTGTATAATTTAAAGCAAAAATGCTGCAAAGTATTACACAGTGGTTTATTATTTCTAGTAGATAGCCCCAATGTTGCAGATCAATGATCTATCATTATTAAACCCAGTCTATTAGTTCATTTTCTAACTTCAAGGTATATTAATAATAAAGATTTTTTTTAAAGACGGGAAAAGACATACGAAGAATAAAACCATGATGTGGCTCGATCAGATGGAATTTCGATAATATACGATCGAAACAAAATTTTATAATCAATTGCTGTGAGAACTACAAATACAGGGTGGCGTCTCATAAAAGTTCATCACATTTCAAAAAGCTGTATTTTCCATTGAACTGTAGATATAGGAATGGTTGACATCTTACAATTTACGTAGTATAGTAAAGTTTTAATTATAAATGTTCAATATGTCCCCCCTCTGCTGCACGATACACATCTACCAGATATTCAAATTTTCCCCATACAGCTGCTGAAGCATATCATGTGTCACTTCCCGGACTCTTTTTCATGCAGTAAACAACCCGAATCTCTAAAAGTTTGATGCCATTGTTTTATCGATTGTTCTGTTGGAGAGTTGATACCGAAGTCATATTAGAATTCAATTCCGACCGCGAGGTAGATAATCTAGCAAAACATCTAACTGGAATGATTTAACTATATTATAAAAAATCAAACATTGCACAACGTGGTAATTTAGAACATCCGAACGCGAACAGAAATTGACAATGACAGCGGACAATGACAGTGCAGCCATAATCTAAAAACAAAAATCACTTGGATAAACCACCTAGATTATAATATACCTACATGATACCATGGAGTCAAATGAACATCCATATCATGGAATTTCAAATAATTCACACCTAAAATCCCGCTGCACTTGTATCAAAGATTCAGCCATCTCGAAGCGAAGGACACAGAACGCTTTGTGTTGTGCGTTCGCTATCTTGGCAATAACTATTAACTACCCCTACGCCTTCCAGCAGCTACCGAGAGACCTCTACCGGCATTGAAAAGAAACTTGACGGTCCCCTCTTAGGGGGTTCATTGACTTATAGGTATCCGTTGCCGAGCTATTCCTAATTGAAATGTGATTAACCTTTATGAGATACCGTATATTGAAGGAAAAGTATATGGTAAATGTTTTTGGAGCCATTGCAATAGCTTCATATTCTACGAAAATTCGTTAGAAGAAGCATTTTAACAATACATGAACTTGGCAATACGAGTGTGTGGCAGGTGACGACACATTATGACATTCAATGGAAAACATTTTGTCGTCATCGTGTCCAGAAATTGCGTTAGTCGATGAAAGGTGAGCGTCGTGAAAGGTAAAGTGCAAGGAGAATTCCTCTGCAAGTCCTTGCTCCCGCCGCGGGCTCCTCGTGAAGGTTCCGCTGACGACAAAATAAGGTATGGGATCGACTCTGGCGCCGAACTGGCATTATGTAAATTTAGAGCTATCAGCTATAGTTTGTACTTAATGATTTCCTTGTATCGACAAGTTTCAATAGATGAGTACCATACCCATTTTATATAATCATGCATAATGTTGTCTATTAGAACTTAATAGCACTAGTGAAAAGTAAAAGTGAAGTCTTAAAGGTAGCAAAACAAGATGTTTCGTCTCCAGCCTTGATTCTGTTACCGTTTGTCACCTTTTTGTTTCTTAACCACAAAAATGTAGGTATCTTCAAAGCATTCGTGAACCAAATAATCAAGCTTTTCAAAAGAAAGGAAAGATGAGTTTGTTGGCCAGCACCTTTTGAGCACATTAAATTGGTCAAATTTCAGAAAATATGCTCAAAAATAAATTAAAATAGCTCTAAACGGATAAAACAGAAATTTATACATTTGAACATTTTTAAACAGAAATTTGGTCAAGAGAAATTTATTAAAAGTGAACTAGAATATAAAAAAATCATGTACAAAATTATGCTGAAAACTGTACTTAAATGACAATAATATTTGCTGAACAATCAATAAAAATGGCCAAAAAGCTAAAAATCCACAGTCTTGGTTTGAATAGCAGAATACTAATTAGAACAGTTTTCTTGTTCTGAATTTGATAGTTCTTTGCACTCAAAGTACCTATGGTGGAGGGGCCAGTTTTCGACACCTTAAGAGAAATGTCGGCTTTGATAAGCAATTTAAGTTACGTTTTTTCGTTTGTTCAAACTTAATCTTTCATCTATTGCTACATCAGGATGTCCTCAAACTGTTCAGTATTGGAAAGATCACTAATTCAAGCCACAAAACATCATAAATTTGGTTTTTCGAAAATATTTGACACCCAAATTTTTGGTTGCACCTGTGATTGACCCCCTATGATTGACACAGGTTTTTCTGCAATGAATGATTCCGTGTATCAACAAAACATTTATTTCAAAATTTTATAAATAAATTGAACATTTGAACATTGAACGTTTTATTAATCTAAAAATAAAATTAAGTCGAGTATTCGTAAAATTGAGTATTTGTAAAGACAAAGTTGAAAATATCACTAGATGTTTCATCACAAAATAGGTACAATGTTTTCTCTATATCGTAGGTACAATACGCTTCTAATGGTAAACTAGCAGCTTGTGAGTTGCTATGTTTTTATATAAATATAAAGAACAAATGACAAGAACGAATAGAGATCCACATTGACAACACTGTCAATCACTGAGGGTAGCATCAGTTTGGTGACTAGTAATTGATATTTGCATTTTCACATGTTGTCTTCGATTATTTTCAAAAAATGATAGTATAAATGCAATCTACACAAAAAAACTGATTGAGAAAAACCATGGGAACAATCGAATTTGAAAATGTGGAGGACATGGTGAAGCAATATAAAATACTTACCTCGTTAGCAAAATCACAAGAAACAGCACCAAAGAATTGACAACACGAGGTTTTGTTGGGGCCTTCTCCAGATTTCACAAAAATTGCCTGAATTTTTCCTGCCTTTATACTTCACTGAGAAGAATTTTTGTCTCAAAATTCAAAAGGATCAAGCGCGTAAAACACTTTTATGCCTTATTATTTAAGCTTTTTGGTGAGATGTCAATCACTGGGTCCTTGTCGAACACTGGTCCCTCCACCCTACTCAAATTTCAAAATAATGTAACATAATTATAATACGATAATTCACTCATATGGTCATGCTGCATTGTTTTCTTACTTTATTACATCTGAATATTTAAAAAACATCTAAATTCTATCGTTTTAGATGGGAAAGTTCGGGCTTCTTGAAACTTTCTACGTTTAACCGAAAAAAAAGGAAGTCAGCTGACACCAGAAGTCCTCCTTTACATAATCGTAGCAATTCCGTTTAGGCTAACAAGAACGTGACGACAGTAGCCGCAGCCCGTGACAGCCGGTTTCCTGGCTATTAAAATTTTGATTCGGGTTGCCCTGAAAAAGGGAACCGAACCGTCCAGTTTCCACGAGAGGGCTGATCGGGGGGCCCGATGGTCTGTCTGCCCTAGATTGAAATAGCAATCGATCACGAATAGAGACACTCGATTGCGGAACAAAGCAGTTTTGCAGGACTAGTTTCGACATGTATCGTTTATGAGATATAATGCTACCTTAGAGGTATTTCATGCCATTCTAATTATGTTAGATCTGAAGACAGGAAAACGTAAATCTTAGGTTAGTTGACATCTCGAACGGTGAAATCTTTCCCAGAGCAAGAACGTATCTTCACGGCTGTTTTGCATAAGTTCGTTTTTCCTTTCCTTCTCTCGGCATTTGACGTTTACTAACTTGATCAAGGAGCTCATAGTTTGAGCGGTCATCGAGTCTGCTTCTGTTACTCCGTGGAGAAGACAGATAATCACATATACACATAAATCTTCAAGGTGTACACACTTAAGATTGTTAAGCTCCTAGAAATCCATTCTACAACTGATTTCAAATAAAAAGTTCCTCCTTGCAATTTTTTAAACCCTTGAGTTTTGGAGTTTTTTTCCACTTTTAAGTTTTGTTTCGTGTTTTCGACCTTACATCACTAAAATGGCCATTTCCCCCAGCAGGTTTCCAAGTATTTTTCACGCTGAATTGAATGGTAACACTCGCAGATCTCCCCAACTCCAATATAACCAAGTTTTACACTTTAATTAACTAGTTTTTAGTTTATTTGTTATGCTCAATTTTATGTGTTCTTAAGAATAAAACTTGTAACTAGTTAGGGTAAAACTCTGTTGTGACGGAGCAGGGCCGGCCTAAGGCAAAAATTGCAAGTGTGCAAGACTCACATTTTATGCCCTTACCAGGGTGTGTGGAATACCCCCTTCACTCCCTTCACTCGGTAAAATGGGGGGTCCGGGGTCCTCCCCAGGAAATTTTTTGAAATTTAGGGTCTAAAAACTTGCTTTAGTGCTAGCTTTTGTGCGTGCACTTTTGCGCCTTTTAGACCATTAAATGTATGTATCTCAATTTGATTTATTACTGATTGTCTTGATAGGTTCAATACTCTTTCTTGTACCTTGAACCACTATTATGTTAAATAACCTAATGAAAGCTTCTGGGTCACGTTACAATGATTTATACACTTATATTGCAAGTACAAGTACAACTGTCAGAATTAATAGCTAATGTGGGAATCACCGTCCGCCGGGCCTTAAGATAAATTTCCATATCTTATGGGTAAAAGAAAATAAAACAACAGATCATAGTGAACCAATAATTTCAGAGTTTAATTATGGCGCACACACAGCAGTTTATTACCTTTCAAGACACGTACATAGTGCATTTTATTATAATTTATACATGGGCTTTTCTTGCTCTCATTTCGAAGAATGAATTAACTATGTCCATGAGACAGCTGTCCATGAGACAGCTCGTTTTTAATTGATAAAATTGAAAGGCTATTAAGTCTTTCTTGAGACAGTGTTCACCTGAGGTAAGTTTTTATCACTTCAGCTTTGTTAAAGGGCATCACACTACTGTATTTCAGAACTCATTCGGTATTACCTTGAAATTCAACTGTAATAGTTTTGAGACAAAGTTCATCAAGTTAAAATATTTCTGCCCAACATTTAAATCAATTTTGAAAAATTTGCCATTTTTTTAAAATCAAAATTGGCCAATTTTATGCCCCTTTAAAAGGCTTGAGTGTGCGGCTGCATACTTCGCACACCCCTCAGGCCGGCCCTGTAAAGGAGTTTAGGAGATCTGCGAGTGTTACATTCGATTCACCGTGAAAAATACGTAGAAACCGGCTCTAAACTCTTATTTTCTTAGGGGGGTATTTTTTCACAAAAGCCCTCGATTTCATAGAAGAACCCATATTTTTGGCATACGTTTTCTGCCCCAATTATAAAGTAAAATAAAAATTAACTATACTGTTGGAAAGCTGAGATTTTGGGCAGGTTTTTCCTGCAACGCGTACGGGATTTTACAATTTAGTTCCAATACTTGCGCACCATAAAAACACAGTAATGTTTAAAAAATGAGAAATTCTAGTGTTTAGTCCGTTTTCCGGCCTACGTGTTACTGTAAAAAGAATACAAATACTTAAGGGGATTGGAAATTTAACGCTCTTGGCAACGATATATCTATTTTTAAGTTTACATTGTAAGTTAGGGGGGATATGGCCGTTTTAGTGGTAAGGTCGAAAACACGAAAAAAACTTAAAAGTAAAAACTCCAAAAATCAAGGTTAAAAAAAAAAAAAAAAAAAAAAAAAAAAATATCATAGAGGAACTTTTTGTTAGAAATTAGTTGTAAAATCGATCCCTAGGAGGGTAATCATCTTAAGTGTGAACACCCTGTATCTAATTGGAGCCAGTAACTCTGCACCCCGCTAAAAGGACATTGAATTACATTTGTCTTTCATTCCATTAGGACGTTCAAAAGTAATTTCCCAACTATACAATGTCGTTTCAACCTTCAAGAACATTGCTAAGTTGTTTTCGAATATTCAAACTTTACTAGAGCCTTTGCAGAGAGGGGAAGGGATTTGGATTCGTGACTGTTTCAAACCGCAAATCGTTCCTATCGACACTCCCTCAGTTGGCATTCGAGTCGGATCGAATTACTAGGGATCGAATGTGTTGGGAAATACAATGCAGTTCCATGCTATAGTGTAATAATAATATTCCTTGCAAACATGGAATTCTTTTCCACAATCATAATTAGTAATAAATGTACGTTTTGTGTATTCTCCAAATGGTAACCGTGGAATCAGTTCGCAATGCGCAATTTGGTCATTTTAGAAATCCTTACAAAAAAAAATTAAGATTGGACAAAATTATTCCTTTGACCCATTATTAACGATTTTAGCAGGGGGGGGGGGGGGGGACACCCTGTATACGTCTGAATTCCATAAGTACTACAGTGCAACTGTAGTTATGCGGAGGGCTATTTGTATGGTTTTTATTGTTTTGATTTGGAAGTCACATGCGGAAGCCTACATTTCTCATACATACATATGGGGTGTATTACCTACTGATAGGTAAATTTTTCGTTGCAGCTATAATGGAAGAGAGGAAGTTGGTTGGAGATGCAACCGAATTCGGCTCTAGGCAGTAACATTTTAAAACGTTTCGTACCTCCACCCAATATTTACGAGCGGAATAAGCCAATTTTCAGGATCAGTCAAATGCAGGGGGCGGCAACAAAGGGATACGATATTTATTTCGGCTGGTTTGTTTTTACTGAATCGTGAATTTTTTCTGAGGGGAAATATTATTTACTTACTTTCATCCCTGACCTTTTATCACTTGACAGCTATGACAAGGTGAACAATGGCCGTAGAATCAGACGGAATGGAACCGACTGCACCCGGGAACTCTCTCCGTTCGCCGCTACTAATTGTCAGGCGCGCTCGGGGCGTGACGATGTTTACGCTGGGTAGAAGAAAGTAACTCATTTCACTTTCCGATAAGCCATAAGCACTTGGGGAAAGAAGAAAGGTCCATAGAGTGACCAATATGTCACTTATTACAGACTCTCCAGCTTTATCAATGATCGTTGAAACCAATACGGATGTAACGAAGTCCGATCAGTAGATCACTGTAGGTACCAATCAATAACTTTCTATTCTGCCGTGATATCGATTCAGGAGAAATATAGGTTTTTTACGGGTAGCGTCTAAATAAAAGCTACCCATTTTCATTATTCCTGGTTCTGTGGTGATATTTCAAAAGAAAGAGTCTAAATACCACCAAAATAATTCTCTTCTTATACCACAAGAGTATAACACTTTCTATTCCAGGAAATATGTGTCAAACTCAGGAGAAAATCGAATAAATTAACCTGAAGAAAGGATTCTATGTTTTGCTCATGCCCAGAGACCAGTTTCGATCCGAGTAACATGAGACCCACCAAAGTTTACCGGCACCATTTTTTTGTTTTGAATATTCAACTTTATTGTAATAAGAATTGCATTGTAATATGTGTGTTGAAGATTTACTTAAAACATGAAGCAAAGGTCCTTTTCATTACATGGCCTTGCACGAGCAGACTGACATGATAGCGTTGATCTTCAAAGGCTGTGTATGGGCCGTGATCCGGGCATCAGACGGGCCTCACGTAAAATTGGCATATTTCGCTGTAAGAAGTGAAAAGTGACCGTAAACCCCACAAATTCAAAATAGCGCTTCTTTACATATAAGTTCAAATTCGTGGAACCTCTAATCAAACCAAACGGCTTCAACATATCTGAAGAAGACACAGTCAAATGCCTTGGCGTAAAACTCGATAAAAACTCATTTGGGAAGCCCATATCACATATTTTAGTTCAGAGAGTATCTGGATGGACAATACCGTTCAGAGCCAACTGTGATTCCGTCTCCAACCAACCTCCTTCAACCTTCAAGTCCTCTCTTTGTTTATACCTAAAACGAAAAATTTACCTAGCAGTAATTCACCCCATATGTAGGAAAATAATGTATGGCAGCGAAATCTAGGCTATATATACCTATCTAAGCTAAGTATATTACTGTATTTATACAGAGTATAACAGGTATTATATAAAGGAGTAATATCAGCATCTCCACGCTCAAACTCATGGACGGATTTGAATTTTTTTTGCAAAATGATCGGGATGGTACAGGGAAGGTTTGTATAAAAGAAATTAAAAAAAAAAGTCCAACCAGATCAGCGGACTCAACTAAATACTCTCCTATTCACCCTAGGAATTTGAAATTTGATAGGGTGCCTCTCTGGGACATCGAGAAACGAATAAAATGATGGGCTCTTTCCTCATCAGCTGAGTGCGCTAAATTCACTCCTTTTCACCCTAGGAATGTGAAATTTGACAGAGAGCCTCACTAAGACACTAAGAAACGAATGCAATGATGGGTTCCAACCACATAATCTAACTTAGCTAAATTCTCTCCTATTCACGCTAGAATTTTGAAATTTGATGGGGAGTCTCTCTGGGACATCGGGAAACTTATAAAATTATGGGCTGTTTCCTACATGTACATCTGGGTTCGTCCAACGCACGGGTAACTGGCTTCGCAACCCGATTGTTTGGTCTCTAGGGATTGAAGTGCAATATGACTGCGAGTTTTCAACATGACACCGATTGTTTTGCTGATTTTGGTAACCAGGTGCAGCTCAACCAAAAATTAGTTGCTGTTGAATTGGAATGGGTTTTTTTTTTGCAAAAGTACAATAAGTATGCCTAATGCTAAAAAACCTGATATTGGTAGAAGGAAAAGATTTTTTAGCAACTGTCTGCACGAAGAAACGAATAGTTAAGCTGTCTGTACTTACAACATAATCTACTGAGACGGATGATGCACAACGACATCATAGCGTCCGTTAAAAGAGAATTAGAGGTCACAGCAGATAAAAATTAAGAAGATTCGCTTAATTTTTGAATTGAATAACCATTATGAATCAAAATTACAATCCCCTATGTCCCGCACCTTAAACCCTCTTTCATTTACATTACCGTTCCTTGCCCTACAGTTTATTTTATTAAGTTAATAAAATGTCTTCTACAACCAATATGGCTATACACTTCTCCCGCTAAGCATCACGCATTGATACACCGCCCATCGGGTGGGCAACGCGGCTAGTAGGTACCTACCCTATAATCACTACCGTCAATCCACAATCTGTTGGTTCATTGTCAATGACCTCGAACGTTGCAAGAGCAGAATCTCGACCCTTTGTTTTGATTAATGCGCAGAAGTGAACACAAACGGAGCAAGACATTCCCATTACGGTTCTGCTGAATCGCTACACAATCTCGATGGACTTCCTCAGTTTCGCAAATGCACGAAACGAACAGGTGTTTAACCTAAAGAAAATTGATCAAAAGAATACTCAGATGATTCTTTTGATCATTATGAAACCATAGATTGATTTCCATTCCTACCAATGTAGAGTGCACAAAAGAGCGTACATACCTAACATACGAGAACCCCTCACAAAGTTCGTAAATGTTGGGGCCTGACAACCCCTCAGTGGGGGGGTGGATGTTCTGTCAGGACCAAACAAGGTCCAGTCCCTGTTGGTGTACCTGAAAGCCACTGAGCTTTACAACGAACTCCTGATATGTGATATATTTATTTATGTACATCTAGTAATACCTTTATTTAACTAAGATGTTAGTATTTATCATTATATATAATTCCGAACGGTCTTTGAAATTGTGAAGAACTTTGCGGTCCGATTTCAGTGTTAGACGGCTCATTCGAATCAGCACGGCCCCAAAGTTTGTTGCAAAAGTGTCGTCGTTCCGGTCTTTATATATAATTCCGAATCAGCACGGCCCCAGGTGTCGGTAAGTAAGAAACGTGATGGGGTATTTTCTGATCAGTTGAGTGAGTTAAATTCTTTCCTGTTCACTGAAGGAAGTTGAAATATGATAACTCTCTGGAATATTAAGAGACGAGTGAAGTGATGGGGTCTTTTCGGATCAGCTGAGTGAGCTAAATTCTTTCCTGTTCACTGTAGGAAGTTGAAATTTGATAGGTAGACTCTCTGGGACATTAAGAGACGAGTGAAGAGATGGGGTCTTTTCTGATCAGCTGAGTGAGCTAAATTCTTTCCTGTTCACTGTAGGAAGTTGAAATTTGATAACTTTCTGGAACATAAGAGACGAGT
This sequence comes from Adelphocoris suturalis, assembly GCA_030762985.1. Taxonomy (NCBI): domain Eukaryota; kingdom Metazoa; phylum Arthropoda; class Insecta; order Hemiptera; family Miridae; genus Adelphocoris; species Adelphocoris suturalis. The sequence continues at coordinate 21,478,787 of CM061044.1, read as the reverse complement.
GAAGTGATGGGGTCTTTTCTGATCAGCTGAGTGAGCTAAATTCTTTCCTGTTCACTGTAGGAAGTTGAAATTTGATAGGTAGACTCTCTGGGACATTAAGAGACGAGTGAAGTGATGGGGTGTTTTCTGATCAGCTGAGTGAGCTAAACTCTTTCCTGTTCACTGTAGGAAGTTGAAATTTGATAACTTTCTGGAACATAAGAGACGAGTGAAGTGATGGGGTCTTTTCTGATCAGCTGAGTGAGCAAAATTCTTTCCTGTTCACTGTAGGAAGTTGAAATTTGATAGGGAGACTCTCTGTTTATTAGGCCGTGGCAGTAACAACAGTTGCCACTAGGAGAGTTATTTCTGAACGGTCTTTGAAATTGTGAAGAACTTCGCGGACCGATTTCTGTGTTAGACGGCCCCAAGTGTCGCCGTTCGCATAACGCCACAAATAGACTTATATCGTTATTATAATGTGCTGAGTTCCTGTTAGGTACTACTGTTATACGGACTAGATTAGGGCTTTCCAAGCCCTAACAGGCCTCTAGTCATTATATAATCATCAATAGTATTTATGTATTTATAAGGCTCATTTAGTCGTAGTTTAGTTTTTATTACGGGGTATTTTAATCCGCTGTAGGAGTTACAAATGGTCATCGCTGTATCCCTTGAGGCAGAGTGCGGCGATGCCTCGCTTTGCTGGTTATAACTATTTCTCCCCCTCCGATCTGCCAGTGGAGTCCATGTTAGAATCTTGCCCATTGCAGTGCCCTTTTGACACCCTTTTTGATTGCTGCTAATGACCCTTCCGGTTGAGACGCGGCTTAAATTCTAATTAATCAACGTTTATAAAAAAATAATCAACGCTAATAAAAGCGACACCTGTCATCTTCCAATCTTACTTCACATATTTTTCGTAATTACAGAGGCCGTTGTCTATACATTTGGAATGGAAACTTCATCCGAAACGAAATAAACGTCAGATGTAGTTTTTACTTCTGTTGGAAATTACCCAAATCAACCGATTTCATCGATTTTCTGTTTTCTGCGTTTTGATAGTAAGTTTTCTGCTATATTTTTTGCCCTTTTCGAGCTAATCATTTACTCTATACAACAGATGGGCAAAAAGTAGCTCCCACTACTGCTACAAAGCACCAACAAGCTACTGCATCTGGAATTTTGTTGCAACAACAGTTAGTAGCTGATCAACACAGCTCCTTCTGTGGACGCTACAGTACCAACCTATAGCGTCAGTTCCAGCTACAGCTAGCAGCTGGGTAAATTTAGCTGCAGCGAATAACTCCAACTAGTAGCTGAAGTTATAAGCAAAAAACTACAGCTACTTTTGTTTCAAACTGAACAAATTTCAACTAAGAAACAAAAGCATGTGTAGTTGTCTGTTGATCGGTATGTAGGTACAGCACTTAATTTCAGTGTGAATAGGTTTCAAAAAATTTCCCAGCGACACCTCAAATTTTGGACCCATTGAATAGCTTAGTATTGCAATAGCTAAGTTTTGTTTTTAATTAAACATTTCTTTAAATTTTACTTTGTAGAAAACAGGAAATTGTTTTTATAGTTATTGCTCGACCAATCGCGATATAATTCATAGGGAATTTACCTGGAACACATACCCATCTATTCCCCGAGTTTGAACGAAATCGATGAGATATCGACGTTATAAGATATTAACGTTTGCGCATGCTCAGAGACAACTTCATGCGACGGCATTGAAAGTTATAGTGGACCGTTTAGAAGCTATCCCGCACATTCCCTGAAAATTTCATCAAAATGGTTCCATTAGACTTGAGTTTTGCCTGTGCCAATCGATATTAATTTCGCACATGCGCAATGGTTATTCCTCCACCAATCGAGGTATAATTTCACGACATTTTTCTAGAACATATACCCAATTACCTACTGAGTTAGAACGACCACCAGATTGGACTAACAGATAATAAGAAATTATCTAAATTCGCGTTTGCGCATGCGTACAGGCTATTGCTAATTCGATGGCATTGAAAATTATTCTAGGATCTACAATCCCTGAGAATTTCATCGAAATCGGACTGTAACTGGGTTTAATATTGGGAGTGACAAGGATTTACCACAGACAGACAGATGGTCAGGCGGACCAAAATTGATCAGCACGCTCTAAAACGAAACAAGTAAGTAGAAATTTTGATTTTGGAGGACAACAATTTTTTCGACTTCAACCACGAACACTAAGTTTCTCTATCTTCGTTAGTGAGGCAGCAAAAAATAAATGAAAATTACAATCACTCATTTTCTCTGTAGGAAAGGACGTAAATGTAAAGAAACGTGAAGACAAATCTGAAATAAGGAGAATTTACAGAACATAAGAAAAAGGTAAAAACGGACGGGGGAAGGAAATTCGAAGAACGGAGAAACAGAACTGTGCACCTTGGATCGCATCCACACTAGCGTCTCCACGTTTCGACCCCCCCCCTCATTTCACGGAAGTTTTGCCCGCTCGAACCTGGCATTTGAAGTTCCAAGAAACGTTTCTAATACGTGCTGTCCTTTTGACACCACTAAGAGGGCCTGCAATGGAAACGTGGTGTAAAAATGACTGCGCTCTACCTATGTAACTCATTCGAAACGATGTAAAAATTACACCATGAGTTTTGTTTACTCACCAGTGTGACGAAACCAGCTATGTGCATGGGGTGGAGGGCCTCGATAAACTGAAGGTAGGTGCATCATTTGGGCCTACCTTATATGGGGGCACAACGCCTCATTTTTCACATCACTACGCAGTGAGTGCTGTGTGAGATCTACGTCTGTAAAACTTCTGCCAAGTTGGGTGTGGCACATAGCTTCCTCGTATCCGTAACATGAACGTATAGATCATTGAAATGTTTAAAAATATATCATGATTCTATAGCTGGTTCCTATGGTTGAGGGAAGTGGCAAAATGAGATGGAGTATAAAACGTGAGTTTAGCAGATATTTTGCAAAAAATTAAATGAATAATAGGTAGATATTAAACATAATTACTCTGTTATTACAAAATTTCGAAATCCCCTGAAAATTTTATCAAAATCGGACGAAAACTGTGGAAATTGAGCTCGGTACAAGAATTGCTCAGCAGCTACTAATGTTACAATCATGTTGAAATATGGAATGCTGATATCGTCATCTCGTAACTATACTCTGAATTTGAGCGAGATCAAAGGACTAGGGCGTGAGAAAATGATGCTTGATGGATGATTACGTTTGGATGGAATATTGCATTTACGCATGCGGTAAGAGAAATTTTTATTTGGAAACAATGAAACTGACAGGGGACTATCTACTCCCTAATCCGAACATTCCCGGAGAATTTAATCAAAATCGGAGGAAAACTGTCGAAATTAAGCGTGTTACAAAGATTTTACTTTTGCGAATGCGCAGGAGCTGTTATTGATACGATCGGGTTGAAATTGATATGAAATTATTAATTCACCAAATTTTAGTGAGATCAGACGACCAGGGCGTAAGAAAATGATGCTAGACCGAATTTACTTTTGCGCATGCGTAGAGTGAATTTCGGCTCAATGAAACTGATAGGGACCTTCTACATTCTAATCCGCATATTCCCTGAAAATTTCTTCAAAACTGGATGAAACCTGTGGAAATTAAGCTTGTTACTAGGATTTGCGGACACACGACAGACAGATGCGCAGACAAAGAACGAAAGTTATTCAGAGCGGTCTAAAACGAAAAATGCGAGGGAAATTTTGATCTTGTAGACAAACAGTTTTTCATTTCCCGAAAGTGAAAACAATGCTTCCGCTACCCATAATTGGTAGACTCGGAAGCAAAATTACACCCGTTTCCATTCCACGGATACGTTGGTATTAACGAAACAGAATTGAAAATTAATATTGAACTATGTTTTTGTGAGTCATTGAACAGATTAGGAAGGGTGGGTGAACTGGCTTCCTCTAGGAGTCTTCATTCTGGAAAGACAAAAACTCGTTGATGAAAAAATGTCAAGTGGGTCTTACTGCAATCCGAATGAATCCGAAGTTGGCCGGCAACGTCCGGTGGCCTCCGGTTCCCCTAGCAACACAATATGTACTCAATGCACATTTATCCACTCGCACCTGTATCGCTAAAGGTTTGGCGATTAGTTTTTGAGGCGGTCAATGTGTCGTGTTAGGGTAAGGTAATCTGGCTCGTATGCAGCTGTATTCGGCAGGTTGAACTTTCAAGACTCAGGTACCCTGTAGAGTGTAGGAGTCGGTGGAAGTGTTCCAAGGTGACTGAGGATCGGTGTCGCAGGCCTTGAGACACTTGCGGTGACGTGAATCGCCTTTTAAATTATGTCGGGCTAACGGCGTTTCAAGTTTGATCATAACCAGACCGTATACCACTCCCCAATTAAATGCACCAGTGAAGTATTTACATACAATAATGAGGACGAATTACAATATTGCAATGCCTAGGTCAAGACCAAAATGCAAATTATTGAGTTGGGTGTGTCTAGATTTGGCACTTTGTTAGGTTCCTTAGCCGAATCCATATTATAAATAATATTACATTCCCGATTTTCATTTCATCTAAAAAAATTGCTTATTTCAATCAAATATTACACTTTATCTAATCAAGTAGGCACACATCTATCTTATCTACAGGTTTTTCAAAAATGAAACACTATCATCTCATTGTAAATGTTCAAAAATCTCTTTTCCTGCCGAAATACACTATTATTAGTTACAAAATTTCAAGTTTAATCATAACCAAACCGTATACCATTCCCCAATTAAATGTACCAGTCTAGTATTTACATGCAATTAATGAGGACGGACGTATTACAAGATTGCAATGTTTAGGTATTCCATTGTATGTAATACGTGTATTGCATTGCATAGTATGTGTATTGCTTTGCATGTATTCGGGGTTGGGCTTCTATACCCAAGAGTATACTAAGAGACTGTAGGAAAATCAACTTAAAATGATCATCTTTAGGGGGTTAAAAAATCAGAATAGGTGATGAAACGTAGTTTTTAGCACTTTTTTTGCATTTTCTAGAAAATGGCTCGAGGGATTTTGATGAAATTCACAGGAGTTACTCTTCTTGCGGGTACAAATGATATTAGATATCTCTTATGTTTGGAAAAATACTGTAAAGAGGTAATTAGCAAAATACTTCCAAAAATAGGTTCAAGAACGTAGTTTTTAGCACCTTTTTGGTCTTTCCTTCAATATGGACACAAATTGGTCTTTCCTTCAATATGGCTCGAAGGATTTTGATGAAATTCATAGGAGTTACTTTTCTTATGGATACATATTATATTCGATACCCGTCATGGCCAGGAAGATGCCCTAAGGACAATAATAAGCTAAATAATAAATGTAAAAACATGGTTTTTAGCACTTTCTTAGAATTTAAAAAAAAACAGTAATTAGCAAAAAAACTTCACAAAATAGGTGAAAAACGTAGTTTCCGTCGAAATGCCCCAAGAGATTGTTACATAGATGAAAATTTCACATACATACACAGAAAAATACTGTATAGGCCTCCATCCCCATTCTTGTTCAGATCTATCTTCATCATGATAGCATCAATGTAAAATGGATACAAGTAAGGAAAGTAGTGTGAAGCCTCGCAACAGTTTTTTTTTTTTTTTTTAATTTAATGGTTTAAGCCGCACTTCAACCAGATGGGTCATTAGCGGCTCTATATAGATAGATAATAGATTTTATTATTGTTTCAGGTGTCTATGGGATCGGGGAAAGGACGCCCGTACCTCCGGTCGGACACTCCGAGCTCGATCCTGTCGTCCGACAGTGACATCCGGTTCACCCGCAAGCTAGGCCGCCCCTACCGATGTTCCTGCTACATAGTCACCGCTTTCATTCTCGTGTTTCTACTCATGGGGCTTTCTCTCTACCTCACATGTAAGTACAGTTTTACCCTTATTGCCTCTCCTTGTATTTGGATAGTTGAAGACACTTACACTGACATACAGTAAGTAAATTCATCATACCAGATCTTGGAATACCAAAGTAGAACAATGATAATTAAATGATCAACGCACTTCACTGGGTCAATTTGAGGTTAATTCTTGAGTTTTTTTGTTTGTTTTGTAATTTGATGGCATTGAACTGGGTGTCCAAAGGGGTACTGCAAGTGTCACGATTCTAAGGGGGGCCATGCTGCACTCCGTCACCAAACGAAGTGCCATCATGGACTCCACTGTCAAATCAGAGGGGGGAAAATGAAGGTACAGTGATGACCACTGTTTCACCTCTACAGCGGGTAAGAAACCCCAAAGATAAAATAATACTAGGTAAGAGTAGATAAAGAATAAGCTAATAACTAAATACGAGTATATGCCATTACACACTTAAGATTGTTGACCTCCTAGGGATCAATTCTACAAGTAATTTCCAAAAAAATGTTCTTATTGCAATTTTTTTTTATCCTCGATTTCAGGAGTTTTTTTCACTTTAAATTTTTTTCTCGCGTTTTCGACCTTACATCACTAAAATGGCCATATTCCTCCTAACTTACAATGTAATCCTAAAAAAAGATATGACGTTGGAAAGAGCGTTAAATTTTCTATTTCTCTAAGCTATTTGGGTTCTTTTAACAGTAGCTCACGTAGGCGAAAAAAAAGGACTAAACACGAGAATTTCACACTTCTTAAAAATTACTGTTTTTTTAAGTTTCGGTAAGTATCAATACAAAATTGTAAAAAACCGTATGCGTTGCAGGAAAAACTGGCTCAAAATCTCAGCTTTCCAACGGTATAATAAATTCTTATTTTACTTTCTTAATTCGGGGAGAAAATTAAGTTCGGGCACTTAGAAGCTCTTTGTAAACTGCGGTGTTACGTAGGCCCTTTTGAGCTTTTCAAAAACAATATATATATATTTAATTAATCATAAAGAAGTCCTGTGAAGGTGCTGGCTGCGTGGAAATAAAAGCTCTTACAACAAAGGTAATGTAAGAAATGTTTCAGGAATTTTGAATGCATAGTGAATACATTTTGGACATCATGAAACCTTAAAATCGCGGTAACGTTTTTTGAAATTGTTGGCACTTATAGGCCCATTGGACTTGCAGGTCTTATTCCTGTTTCACAGAAGAATATCATTCTGTGTTCAGCATTTGCTTATGTTGTGATAAGGTAGTTACCAGCTGGGTCTCTTAAGTCTTTGACGATCTCAAGGGTTTGAAGGAAAACACAAGTGCGGTTTTTGTTGTTTTGCTATGCATTTCGAGAGTACTGCTCTTCATCAGGCGTATATAGTCGATGGTATCTGTGTGGGCAGAAAATATCATAGGATACTAATCACGAGATTAAAGGAGGTTGTAGGTAATAAGTACCTCATAGGGGTGTGAATTTATGTTGAGTTTACGTTAAACAAAATTGATAAGGTAATTATATGCTGGAAAGGGCAGCAGGTAAGGTATGATAAATTTAAGTGAAAACAAGTTTGCTCCTTGGCTGAAGCTTGGTTCACATATTGTGATACAGGTGGCATGATGCTCTTAAAGGTAGGTAAAATGCTTATAATGAGAACGAAAGATATGCTACTGAAACTACAGGTAAGTGTTCAGGGAGCTTAAGGTGGGAGAAAATAAGTTAGTTGTTCAATTAAAGCCTAGTTCACATACCTTGAAATAGGCAGTTTGATGTCGAGAGGTACGTAATTTCTATGGGCATACAAATAATACCCTCCTCTCCAGTCTTGACTTGAAAAAGTATTTGGCTTGGAAAATGTTTAACTGAATTTAAATAAGAAAGGTGTAGATTATTGTAATGAATGTATTTTACAGTATAAAAAAGAGGTAAGTATGTAAGGGTATCACATACCATAAGACTGTTTGTAGTGTGGATCGTGCAGATCTTGTATGTCTATTTGGTGGTATGGCAATATTGGTTTTGAAGGATGGAGCAATTATTTCGTGATGAACTAGTTTTTATATAAAATTGCATAGGAAGAGTGGAGTGAATGATGGAAGATGTTGTTTGTGAAGGTTGCACTGCCGATTCCTGTTTCACAGAAGAACATCATTCTGTGTTTAGCATTTGCTGCCAGTGACCCCATTTGATGAAAGAATTTGTTTAGTTATGAAAATCAACGAAGATTCTTACACGTACCGAAACACGAAGGGTTCCAAGTAGGCGCCGCGCCTCTTCTCCGATAAGAGGTCAACGATGCTTTCCTTTTCTACCAAGGTCGCCTCCTTACTGGGACGGCCCGTTATAGCTGTTTACCTCCCCCTATTCATACAGACCTCGAATTCTTATAGCATTATATTCACGTCTTAGACCTTCACTATTCGATCCTCCTTCGAAAATCATCTATCGATTACTGAGGAATCACTCTCGATCGGCTCCGTTGACCGGCTGGAAGCTCTTTTCAAGGCTTTTCAGGAGGACTCGAACACTTTCACTTGCGTACTGAAATAGGGAAAGTACATCGATCTTGACGGAGTAGATCATTCATTGTGTCACCGCCGAAAGTGAAGCAGAATCGGAACTGCGAAATCCAACGCCTCCGGATCAGTTGTTGAAATCTTTATAAAGAGAAACTAACCTATGGTTACTCCAGAAGCAACAGCCCAAATTTATTTGGACGTTGGCTAAAAAAGTTATTGTTTTCGTTTTTCAAGCTAGGTATAACTATTTCATATTGTACATCATTATAATCACATGATTATATAACTTGACAATTTCCACTAAAATTCTCCAGCCCCTTAAGCTAAGCCTTCTCGAGCTTTGCGGTGTACCGCCGGACACAAATAGCTTCAAAACCAGTCTTACCGACCTCAGATTGGAATGATTTTGCTCGTTGGAATGTTTTGAATTATCTTTAAAAATTCCATTTCGAAAAATAGAATAACATGATGTACCGAGAAACGTCAAAATCAGTCAATTACGACACGAGAAAATGATGCTTAAAGTAATTCAAGTTTGCGAATGCGCGGAATGAAGTAATGATATGAGAAAAATGAATTTGTTAGGCGACCATTTTCAGCCTAACCCGCACAATCCTTGAAATTATAATCAAAATCTGATGAAAATGTTGAAATTAAGCTCGTTACAAGGATTGCGTATTTGGGTATGCTCAGCAGCTACTAATGATACGAAATTGATAATTATGTGTTGATCAAACCTTCTCCTCCCAACCATCCTCCGAATTTGAGCGAGGTCGGACGACTAGGGCGTGAGAAAATGATGCGTGATCGGATTTATATTAACGCATACGTAGAGTGTTGATTTGTTAACAGTGAAACTGATAGGAGCTCACCTACACCCTAACCCGCCCCTTTCCTGAAATGCTCATCAACATCGGATGAAAATTGTGGAAAATAAGCCCGTCATTTCATTCGTCCCTTGATGTAGAGAGGCTCCCAATCAATATAATCTGATCTATATAATGCGTCTAATAATTAATCTAATTTACATAATCTAATGATCATATTGCTATGGGCAGATAGCTGAACTTGTTCCAGAAAAATAAAAAATACAAATAAACAAATAAATATATTTATAGAATAAAGTATAATTCCCCACAATTATATATTTATTTTAAAAATATATCAATCATTAGAAATAAACATTATAATCTAATGATCATATTGATCATGATCATTATAATCTAATGTTCGTTGTAATCAGACTGGTAATATAACTTTTAGCACAATCAGCTGATCAGGATGGAGCCTGTATAAGATCATTCGTCTCTTGTTATCCTAGAGAGGCTCCCTATAAATTTTCAGCGTCCCACGGTGCTTTGCGGAAACACGACAGACGACCAGACAGACACGGAACGAATGTTTTCAGAATGGTCTAAAACGAGTGGAAATTTTGATTTTGGGGATAACAATTTTTTCACCTCCCAGCAGAGAAAACAAAGCTGCCGCTACATGCAGGTAGCAATTAGTTTCTTTTTATAATTCCCACTGTCGGTAATTAGCTTCTTATTAATATCATTCAGCACCCGGTAGTGGATCTGGAAACATGAATTCAATTAGCGAAGTGAGAGTTTGGCGAAAATGGATTTGTTATCCCTCAGAGATAAACTTCTCTATTTAATTAGTTACCTACAACCTTTTACCCGAGTGTTAATAGACTTGGGAAAGATTTTTCAATTATATCAGGATCAGCTTGTGAACGGAAACTCTGAACGCCCAAGTTCCCAAGCTTTAATGATCTGAGTTTGTTGATATTTGTAGGAACCGTTTTGTGAAGAAAGTTGTGCGGTTCTGAGAGTGGGAATAAAGTCGTCGTTCCGACTTTCTTAGGAAACTTCTAAAATATTATCTCATGTTCCACTTGATCCATGAAATTCAGCTGTCATCTTAGTTAGGATCGTGTTTTCTAACCATTTCCATTTCCATTTTGTGCTTCGTTGGGAGGAGGGAAGGAGGAGTTGGAAAAAATCAATTTTAAACCTTTTTGACCCATTGCAACAAGGGCAAAAAGGTTATTGTTAAATTCATATTTTTAGCAGAATACTGCTCAAATTAAGTTCATAAACTAATCAAACAAAGTTCTAAACTAGAACATTTAAAAATTTATGCACGAAATTATGCAGAAAAAATGTAGTTAAATATCGTTAAAATGTGGCATAAAAAGATAAACAATGCTCAAGATTCAAGATCTTTTTTTGTCAATAGGAGATCATTATCTAGAATAAAATGTTCAATTGATATTTTACAATTTATTTGCTTTTAAAGTGCACAAATTTCAAAACAATTACATAAATACTTACAATACGATAATTTAAGAAAATTCGCTCATACATTCATGACGTATGAATTAAGCTTTGTTCTTTTCAATCCGTTCATTTGTTGTTCTTTTGGTTTAGATGTGATTCGGGGATTTAATTTTGATGACGGATTGTTTTTAAGGAGGAGTAATTGAGGGGCAAATGAATTTGATTGATGAAATGATCTATAAAACCATTCTCTATAAATTAAAATTCAATAATGAATGGTGGGACGCTGATATATCGCAATATTTTCAACCCGTTTCCATGAATCTTGAATGTTATGTATGTTCAATTTTGTATGTAAAAACAGTCCATACTTTATCGTGGTTGAGAAAGGAGGTTGCATGAAGCATAGCGTTAGGTTATAATGGTGGGGGTACGTTCAGTAAAATTGTTATCTATTCTAATTTTTCACCAAATTGATATTATATAATCCTGTTGTCCCTGTAAAGCATGCATAGTTTACAAGTATTGTACATAAATTAGAAATCCGTCTCACGATTGCCTGGAATAAACTTGGAAAATTTTTGACCTACGAGCACTGCTTCTTATTATCTATGAATCTAAAAGGTATTTTCCTTTACCCCTAAAAACGGAAAAAATTGTGAAATACTTCGCAATGAATCGCAACCGGAAAGGAAAATCCCCAAGCACAGGTATAAATACTAGATCCAGAAATCCGCATCCGGATTTTTTCTACCGTAACTCGTTGGCAGAAATGCGGTGCAATGTGGACGGGAGAACCCAAAGAAACATACTTATCTTGTCAATTAGTCGTCGTACAGATGCGATAGTCTCGCAATATTTGAGCTCGGCAATGTCAGCAGAGAAGTTTATTTCACTCACAAGTAAATTGGTGAAATGCAGATATAAAGATAAGTTTGAGAAAGAAAGTTCGTAGTTTTGAACAGTTTCGTTTTTCAGTTTCAGCTGCACGTACCTTCAACGGCAACATTTAGGTATCCAAAGAGCAAGCTCCGTGTTCCTCACCTGAACTTGACACTTGACTGATTACAGACCAAGTAAAGAAGAGCCATCAACCCAAGCGACCTCCGTCGAAGCTTGCGATTATGCAATTTATCGTACAGTATGCCATCTAGTATATGTCATCACCGACTGCCATTTTTTCCGCTGCGATTTATCTCACCCGAAATCGCATCAATATGTTATTGCACTAAGGTGGTAAAAGCCTCTTACCGTGTGCACCATTAGAACGCAATATTTCTGGAGGTACCGGATACATATATTTGCAAGTCGCCTACCTTCAACACTTAGGACCTACCCCCTACGTACCTAAATGCGGTTTATATTAGCGACGTCCTTTCTTGGAAGTGACAGCCTCCTACGACTTTACAGTTTCCAACTCCGAACAATGGAACACCGATTCCCTATCATGCATTTTAAATAAAACTGTAAATCCACTTAAATTTGACTATTGTTTGGTAGACAACCTTCCCACTCATGTTAACGACAAGTTTCAATGATGGTACTACTGAGTTTCTTGCTAGAAAGGAAGAATGATGAGCGCTTGAATGTTTACAAGCTTACCTCATTATATGCTTACATTTTGAAAAACAGTATTCCGTAGGAAAAACTGTTTCAGGTACTGGATCCAGGAGAGGTTCGGCAAACTTCCAGCTCAAATCCGAGCTATGAGAAGATTCATGGATGACTGTCAATAATTGTTGTTTTCTCTTTAAATACAACCACACCTCATATTGTATTTTAATAACGTATTCTGGGAGCATCCTCAATGACACGTATGTTTTCCGTTCTGCAAGGGTCTGGACGGTTATGGGGGCCTCACCCCTGCTACGAAAAAGGAAAGAAAACAAGAAACGCAGGCTGGGTGGCTTCAGTTCGATCAAAACCCTCTTATGAGTTAATTCGTAAATCATTAAAACTTTCTTTTTCCTTTTTTAAACAAGCTTATTCATTTATTTCATCCCTACTCCTGACCTTTTTACCTTTCTTTTACAGACTCACTCACTCACAGAGTTTCATTCTTATAGTTATTAGAGATATGTATGTTACAAGTTGAACTGTTATCATTTAATAATGATTAACAGGACGTTTCCATTTGTTTTTGTCACGTCACGAGCGTCACGTCACGGTGGGGTTTTGACATTTTATGTCTTGGCTATAAAAAACGGCACGGATAATTGCTCACGAAAATATTTTGATGATTTTCACGTACAACCGGGTCGTTGCTAGGGAAATGGTACTTCGTCGTTTTTCATCCCACAAAATTCGTTGACCATTCGTTCGAAAGCTCTCGATTTATCCAACCATATTATGTTAACTACTGCAAAGTGCGTGGCCAACAAGCTGAGTCATGAGCAAGGTTATTTGAATAATTTATTGTGTACACTCAGGTGATCATTCTCAATAATTGATATTGTGAACATGATTGCAACCGCTTGTTAATTTCTGATGATTTCATTGAGCTGGTGTTTCGATGATTTGATTCATAGCAGGTGATCCAAATATTGCGAGAACGGTTTGATTTGTGAAGTGGTGGTTAAATCATTTTAATAGGTAATTTCTATGCTTTACACTATAGGAAGCTGTAATACCGTATGTAGCCTCTTTAGGACTTTTACTTGACGATGCCCAGGGTCCGGACTAGATGAGTGGCTCTTAAATCTAATTTGTATGTTTTACACTCTAGGAAGCTGTAATTTCGTATGTAGTCTCTTTAGCACATTTACGTGACGATACCCAGGGTCCGGATCAGCTGAGTGGCTCTTAGAGCTTGCATACGAGTCTGCAACACATACTTGTCTTCAACTAAAGACATAAAATGTCCCAATGTGTTGCAGACTCGTATGCAAGCGTTATGTCTTTGCTATGGCACATAAACTTAAAAAACGTTTCCACATCAGAGTAGTAAAATTGGAACAAAAGAAATACTGTTCTATCGATTTTCACGTACAACCAATGCGTTACTAGGGAAGTGTAACTCCCTTAGTTTTCATAGCAGTAAAATCGTAGCCACTTATTGGAATACTCTCATTTTATCACAGCATCTCATAATCCCTAAGCCTCTGTAGTGTCAAGGAAAGCTGATTTTTTACGCTCAGTTATAAACTAATATTGCTAAGTAACCATAATGAACTAATAATGGATAAAATTATTCATTATTAATTGATCTGACTGTAGAACCGTAGGTCTACCGTCCGTTTTTGTATAAATGGTTGAAAATATCATGATATGCCGGATTTCTCACAGGAGCATAGTGAGGGAGCAAAAAATGTCGCGAGTCTAGGAAGAGAGAATAAACTTATGCCACTGAGGAAATTGGAGTTTTTCCAAGGGTTTTCACATTTCTAGAAAAGGTTTGGATGTGGATGAAAATCATTAGAACGGAACGAAATTAAAATTAATCCATGCTTGGCAATCATGAATCATAAATAGACGTTTTGATTTGTGTGACAGCTCTGACCATAGTAAAAGCAATTGGCCTTGAACTCCTTAACTATGGGATCGCTAAGCACTGGGAACACGAAATTGACCGAGTAGACGCCTCTAATCATCTCATAACGCGTGGGTTAACACGGTCGAACTTAATTACCTCGCTCAGCGTGACGTGTCTTGTTTACATAATCCAATTGACTGGGGAAATCTGTGAAGTGCCGACACTCATTACTGCGAAATGAACATATTCTATGAGTAGAATTGCATGTAATAAACTAGGATTCCGGAGGGGAATGTTTCGCATTTATAATGTGTCGCAATTAGAATGTGTGGAATGATAGGTACCTGCAGTATACTTCAGGGAGTATAATCAACAGAATGTGTATAATTACATCGACAAGAGAGAAACCTTCGGACTTCGGTTGTCGAGGTCATTTCCAACTATGAGTTCCTCCATGAAATTCAAAAATACATAACATAAATTATTGAATCCGAGCAAAATTAAAAAAATAAAATACAGAAATAATAATAATAATAATAATTGAAAAATTGAGACTGAATTTCTCAAAAAAATTGGGAACATATACAGGGGTGTCCCGCTCTTGGTGAAAAAAACAATTTTTTTTAGTGAAACTAGACCGAGAATGGACCTAAACGCTGCCAACCCATCTCAATCCGTTCTCAAGATCTGATTTTTTGGAGGGTTTTTTAAAAACATAAAAACCGATATTTCTCCTCTATTAATGACACAGAAAAGCGCGGTTGGCGGAGCTTTGCTCCATTTTCGGTGTAGTTTCAGCTAAAAATAATGTTCTCTCCAATAGCGGGACACCCTGTATAAAAATCACTGAATGTTCTTAGAATGGTTTTCGTAGAATAAGTCAAAACTATGAGGAAACTATGCAGTTACAATTGGATAATGCATGACTTCTCTTTAATGGGAAAATAAAACATCATGGATATGTCATTCCTTAATATCTCATTTTTTCCTATCAACTATGGGAGAAATTTGGTATGAAATTATGAAAAAACCAATAGGCGGTAATGGAATCCCGTACCACTAGCTGACCATCCCATTTTATAGAATAGAAGGTCGAAACTACTGGAAACTTCCAAACCTACAATCAGACTGCTAACGGCAGAGCTGTCATTTCATTAATTTATCTCATCTGGTCCAGGTGTCGTTAACTTGTTCTGTTCTTCTGGTTCTTCACATGTCTACTTCTTCTGTTTCTTACATCTAGGCCTAGCTCACCAGGCCTACATTCCTATTTGGGATTCTTAACGCAAATTTCTCCTTTAAAGCGCTGGACGTCCTCCCGAAATTCTTATTTCTTCATTCCTAGTGAAACATTAATATGCTTGAAAGAAAATGCGCTCAACATGTGGCTCATTACGTGAGTAGGTACTGATCTATATTTTTGGAAATTTCTCGGCATGAGCTAATGGAATTGAAGGAAATAAGTGAATTTGCCCATTGCTTACAAGATGTTGAAGAGTTCTATGTTTGTTGAACAGTTATGCTCGTGCAAAATTGTTGTAACAGCATCTACCATGATATGAATGAGGTTCACTAATTTTTTGTTCCTTTTCCTTAATATTCAACCTGGCCGGACGTCTTGTTTTCGTATTATCTCTGCGTTTTCAAAGGGAACAAAATTGTCAGCAGCCGTCACCAACCGTGTCACAAACGGTTTGCACCAGCCGACAGGCCACTTTGAATATCTTCTTCGGTGTCGCAGGCAAATCGCCGATTAGTTCCGTCGGAAAGCTACCGCACGAAGCTGCAAACGGCGTTATAACGGATTTTCAAAGAGTGAAAAAGGGCATACAAAAAATGTCCAGGAACCTTGACAATCAGCGAGGAAAAGCAAACGAGTTGGAGGCTGCGTCTGGCGATTTCACGGCGCGTCGTTGGTCGTCTCACTCTGAGTCGGTAAAAGTTGCGGGGAATCGTGATTTGAAACAACTGAATGATCATGATTCGGGTGGAGCTCCGCATGTGACCCCACTTTCAAACCAATGTAAATCTGTCACTACCCTATCAAAAAATTAATTTTACTAGTGTATCGGAAACCTCCGAATGGATTCATTAAATCAACTTTCACCTTCGCTTACGTGAGGAATAGGTAATTAAAAAGTATGGTGACACATACGGAACTATTTGCCTAATCAAAAAGTTCCTTATTTGTGTCCCCACGCTATTTTTGAGTAAGTTGAGCAATGAAAAACCTAAAACTCGTTTGTTGTTGATCTCTGACTAACTCTGGCTTACCCACCTGAACTGGGCACTTACCAAATCTTAGGTAGGCACAATTTTGACTGAGGGATTGACTACTTGATGTAATGTATTTTTTAGATGCGAGCTTGCGAACATCCAGACTACTAAACTATATACATCCTCCTAATATATTTACACGCTAGATGGATTTGAATATAGCGTGGGGACACATATGGAACTTTTTGAGTACGCAAATAGTTCCGTATGTGTCCCCACTTTTTTCAATTCCATATTTGTCATGAACGCGAAGGAGAAAGTTGATTTATCATGAAAACATGAGAAAGACGAGATTCTGAGATTTCCGAAACTCTCGTGGAATTATTTTTTTGATAGGATAATGACAAATTTACATTTGTTTGAAAGTGGGGACACATATGAAACTACACTTCATGATTCCTTCTCTTTCAGAATGAATGTGCAAACTGGATAGGTAGATTGGGTGTGGATATTAACTTCCTCGTTTCCGTAAGAAGAATCTGAAGATAAAGTTTCCATAGCGTGTTCCTATGGTAGAGGGAAATAGTAAGTTGATTGACTGTTAAAAATTGTTTGAATTTTATAGAAGTACTCGAGTTAGCTTTTTAGATATTGTGATTGCGGTTAATTTGTGAATTGTTGTTGATTGTTGGATATTTTAGTTTTTTAGATTAAGTTGTAAGATATTGGGTTTTTTGAGTTGTATGAGTGAATGTTTAGCGTGTAAGTACTTTATTGACTGTCTAGATTTTAGTTAACTGTTAATTGTTTGGCTCGGCCTAATATTTTGCCTGGCTTCGATTTTGATGTTGTAAACGAACAAAAAGTGATGTATTAGGTATTAGTAATTATTCATTCGCACGATTAATGACTAAAAACTAATTAGTTATAAATTACTGGTAGCAACTAAATTTTGTAAAACTATATTAGTGGTAGTTATTAGTTTCATCTACGTTTAACTAAGAAATCACTAAACACCAATTTTCTGTTAGTTCAACTAATTTTTCCAACATTATCCATTAGTTGAAGGATTGTAACTAGAAACTAATTTAGGTTAATTTAGCCATTATTAATAAATTTAAGTCACAGTTACTAATTACAATGCTAGTTACATCAACAAATTAAGTTATAGGTGGTAACTAACAGTTATTAGACAACGTCGGTTGAACTTATAAATTCGTTAAATAATCCCCACTGTGGTAGGTACCTACACCAAATAATCAAGTGTCGTTCCACAGCAGTGAGAAATATTCATACCAACGACAGAACGAGATTCTAACTACGCACATCATCTCCTTCTGGCATGTTATTTTATTCATTACATTATCAAAAGATTTTGGTTATTGACTTGAAACACGAATGTTAAGCCCGTGAGATCAGAAAGGTCAACTGGTCATTTTACCTGAAACCTGCAATTCCAACTAATTTTGATACTCGAGGCGAATTTCGTTACAAGAAATCCGATTCGGATTCTCTGAACTCAAACTGGCGGGTCGGTGTCGCAACTCGGATTTCTTCAGAGGTCACCAATATCCACAGTAGTAAAAAACGGTGCCGAGCAGTCCACCAGAATCTGACTCCTGGTCGATTTATCTTTCTTTCGAGACCCGAAACCTATTATAAGCCAGTAACGTAACGTTTCTTTAAAAGGAGTTGGTTGGCGTCGAGGCGACTCGCTTAGCTTTCTGGTCGTACATCTTGTTATGGTGAAACCCACCGTGTCCCATCGACCTTCCCGGAACCGTATCGTGAAGCATTTCTCCCGCGGCTCCGACTCCCAAATAATTCATCGTGAAAGTGAGATTTGTTTCTCAAGGTAACCAAAGGACGATCTGAGGCACGCATACATATTTCATAACAAAAACTTCCCTAGTTCAGGGCTGCCTTGGGACTATTAGGAGCTAAGTACGCATATCTCTTCTTTTCAAGACTGATATAAATGTTAACGTAACATAGGTACGTACATATTGATTTTTCCTTGTCTTGTCAAGTAATTTTCCCTTTATAGGGGTTCAACCGTTAAAAAACTGACCTTTTCCTGAACATTTAAAAACAATAGCATCCCAAATTTTCAAGCAGAAGTGTAGGTAATCGGCGCTCTCGCACTCGGAGAAAGAACACCTCCTGGACCTCACACTGTCGTTCATTACCACTTTGATATTCTCGAATCTAAAAAACTGACGCCCATTCGGTCTACACTAAAATCGAAAGATGGGAAAAATCGGCTGAGAAATTCAATCCCTGTTATTTATGTCACAGGTGAGTAAAGTAGAATTTACCTTCTCTTTTTTTCGTTTACTCTAATATTCATTGTTATCGTCATTGGAAATCAAATGAAGTTGTTAATATTCTCTTTCCGTTGATAGAGTTGGCAAAAAAGAGTCAAACTAATGAAAAACCCCGAGCGGGAGCTCTTTCCATTACAATTTGATAAATGTTAAATTTGATAAAGTTAAATAAAGGACAAGTCACAAAAATTGTGGCCAAATTTTTATGAGGCGGTTTGGTAAGTGAGGAGACGAGCAACAAAATTGATCCGAGTTTGCGCTCCCGTAACGGACCGAGATCAGCCTTGAACTTCCATGGTGAAATCCAATATTGCGGACGATCTTCGTTTAATAGTCAAACCTCGTCTTGAACTCAAAAACTTGGTGAAATTTGCCTTAAGCCCATTGCACCAACTAATTGCCAGACTTTAAGGCAGTAGCTCTAATTACCTAGGCGCTGGATTCGTAATTACCGTAGCTTGAACCCAATAATCTAAATGGACTACTAAAAGAATAAACTGAATAAGGAGAATGTCGGATCAAAGATTCCGGAGCATGAAAATCAGAAAGTAAACTTGGTTGTGAGGTTTAAGATTGATGGAATGAGAAGGCAAGTAGTTTGCAGTTGATGTCTACAACAGATTGAGCTCTTGGCCGACGAGTAGAGCAGGGTTGAACAAAATCACGGTTTAAATTAAGAAAAAATCAAACTAATCGGATTCATTTGATTTCAATCAGATTTTAAAAAATATTTCATTCGGATTTTTCAATTTAAATAATATATTTATTGGAATACAAAATTTTCATTTTTTTAATGTTTACTTAGGGTGTTTACAGTAAATGATGATACTCTGACCGGGATGACTCACACTCCTGACTTGGATGAGCTTACACCTGGGGTCACGCCGGTCGAATGAAATTTTTATTTTTTTTTATTTTTAATTATACCACATTTGAGATTGATTACAAATCCTAAATAGAGATTGATCATTAAATTTAGAAGCGATCCGTGTGAAGCAATAATTTATGTCCATGTGAACCTTGGATGTAGGCTTCCAGAGTTGAGTAACCGGGGCAGCCCCAGTCTTCTCTAATACTAAAAATAAAAAAATACAATTCTAATAATCTTGAAAAATAAGTCACAACAATTTTGATAAATGCACTCATATGGTTTTCCCTTGGCGATTTAAGATAATGTAACAAATGTAAACTGCTTGAATCACCACTTATGAATGAAGGTTATTTCATAGAAGAACAAATGTGTTTCCGCAAATAAACGCTGAGACAATTGTATTTTTTCTATTCTTGAATGGAAGAAGATTCCATCCCAAGAAGTTCGGCATCTACCTCTCCTACGATGAGTGGCTTTTTTTCTATGATTTTACAAAGTTTCGCGCACTGGTGACGTCAGAGCACCGCCACCGTCTGGGCGGAACCCCCTGGCCACCTTGTGTGTCGTCACCAGTGCATATTTTGAAAAATCATAGAAAGAAAACTACTCAACGTAAGAGAGTGCGGATGGTATCAAATTTCTTAGGATGGAACCTACTTTCATTTAAAAAATATAATATCAATAGGTACGTGGGTTATCTATAATTTCTCGAAGACTCCAACAAAGTTCTGTGACATTAATTATTAATATTAGTGCTTTGCAAATGTTTAACAACTTTGATTTAATTACCTAGGAGAATGCAATTCAGATATTTTTAATTGTGAATCATTTAATTTTCAAGCATTGAAATATATTAAGACTACTGTGTAACGGCTGAATAGTTCTACTGAAGCCAGAAAAATAATAATAATAAAAAAACGGTGTGAAATGTAAAATCCGTGTTTTTTATTTTAAAGAAATTTAGTTTACAGCTATTCGAGTTATTTCTCTGAGTCAGCCAAAAATCCTACGACATCACTGGTGGTTACAGAACGACTTTCTCATGTTCATCAAACAGATACATCATGATGTTCTTCGGAATGAGCTCCAAAGTTACGACTGGAAAGGTCGCTAAACAGTATTGGATGGCCCACCAATCACATTTAATGCTCCTCATCAACGTTCCAAGCTCTGTTTTTTAGCTGTTATTTCCAGGGAGTATTTTTTTCGCCGTTCTAAATTAACTCTGAAGATGAGTTTGGATGATAAAGAAAAGAATCATTGGCAACCCTTAACTAGTTATACCTCCCTTCCTCCGGCAGCTGATGATTCGTAATTAAAAAGCGGCGAGGAAACTCTTCGTTATGGTGAATTGTTGATATTGAGCCCTTGATGGAATTTAGTTTATGACCAAAGAGCAAGACTGCCCTTGTGTTGAGCGCATCTTGGGAGTACAGTCAATCGTGTGAACACATAATATCAGAACGTATGCAGCAGCTGTGCCTGATGGGTTTAATATTTTCGTCTACGTAATTATTATTTTTATTTATTTAATAACACTACAAAATCTAGGGGTGCTCTTGGACGAGCTAAAGCCTGAGGAGAATGGTTTCACCAATGGTATTGCGCCCTCAGTCAAGGAAGGAAGGTAGGAAATGAGATGATCATCAAAAAAGTTAAGAAATTCGTTTTAGTTTGGTATCATAGACGTTTGGGGTCATGGAATTGTATGAAATGCTACCAAACAAATTCTTTCGTTAATTTCTTCATGGTAGGTAGTGAAGATTCTGTGTACAAATGAAACACCACAACTAAATATTTGTCGGCACCTTTTGTTGACAGACACATTCCTGGCAGAAGGCCCAGCTCCAGAGAGGGTGTTCCTTGGTGTGATGAGGGTGTCAGATGGCGACACCTTCAAGCCACAGCTTGCAGATCCCTCATCTGAAAAGTTCCGAGTCACCTCTCGTCATTACCGGTAAGAGTTAGAACCTCGTAAACTTAACTCGCTATGTTTTAAGACTGTGACACAAAGATTTAAACAAAGAAGCTCCAATCATAGTGCATAATCATTTGAGCAAATTTTCTTAAATTACCGCCTTCCGTATTATAATATGTTAAATTGTATAGAAATTTGAGCAACTTGAGTACATACAAATTGTTAAAAACCAATTTTATCGCAAAAATAACTCACGTTAAATAAAATTCGTCGATTTTTTGCAGTATTTATAGATTTTTCAGCAAACAATATGTCTATAAAATAAAATAAGACTAGGGCAGAGAGTTCTAGGGCATGCAACTAGGCACTTTGGTCAAGAAATTGTGCTCAAAAACAGCTAACAACGGAAAAGATGGATGACTTCCTTAACCATATATAGCAGAACACTATTTTCAAAAATGTTAAAGGCATTGAGTCATTAAAAAGCACTCATCGTTAATACTTGCAGCGTATCTCATTAAACAACTGTTGATAATTTTCGTCTCTTGACAAACCTTGTTTGTTTATAGGACAACACCTATGCAATTATCTCCGATCCATGATTTTTAACTTCGAAGCCACGATTTTGCCATCATTATGATTAATACCAGCAGGAAACTTCGATGTTAAAATTACAACAGGCGCTAGAATGAGGACACCCTCATAGAAAATGTCGTTCAAATTTTCATCTTCGTAGGTAAAATAAGGAAGGTATTAGGGTCAGAGCCTAATCAGCTGATCATGTTGGATATTCACCTTGTAATTGTAACCTAACAGTACCAAAGAGGCTCCATTTCAAATTGCAAGGTATTATTCAGATAGACGTTAGCTTGAGAGTTTACCTAACTGATGAAGCTATGGCTCTGTCAACGACCCCAGATCAATCGGACAAAATTCACATTATATCTCATGAATAGGTACCACCTAGTAGAGATGGGATGCACACTGTTCTTTTTGTTTTTTCTCAATCACGGAGAAAGGACTGCGATATCAAGCTCCGACTTGAGCCAAAACAGAATGAATCGCGCTTCTTCATGGTTATTAGCTTTCATCAGAAAACGAGATAAGATATCGGAATTCTGGCATCATCATCGTGTTCAGCACTAAAAAATCTTTGAAATGAGGCGTCTCTCGCAAAAAATGGAAAACAAAAATTTCCAAGCATTCATGAACCGGAGAAGTAGTCCAAAACATTTTTGGATTTTTTTTTCTCTGATTTTTATTTGCTTAAAACCTAGTACTAGGAACCCCATAAACGCTCTCCAAGTTTCACTTCGATGTCTCAAAAATTGTGGGGAAAAAAAGTAGGAGATGGTTACTTCTCTTGAGAAAATGCTCAGATTCCATTCTGTTTTGGCTCAAGTCGGAGCTTGATATCGCTGGTCTTTCTCAGTGTTTGAGAAAAAACAAAAAGAATAGGGTGCATCCTATTTACAATAGGTGGCTAATCATGAGATATAATATGAACTTTGTCCGATTGATCTGGGGTCTATTGACGTCTACAAGAAAAAGTGATCCCTTAATTCTGTTGAGGTGTGTATTTAAAAAATTTAAATGGCTTTGACGAATGGAATAATTCTTTCTTTTTATACATTCATTATTATAATTAGCATCGCCACTGCCCATTAAAAAACACAGATGCCATTGATGTAAAAATATGACGTGGGTAATAAAAGTGAATACAATTGGTATTTGTTTATATAACAAAAAGAAGTGATCAATACATGAATCAAAATAAATAGTGAAAAGAATGAGAATTGTTGGCGGTGCTGAAATTCCAGCCCCATGGCAAGGCGAGCCTATATTAATGAGAAATTCATTTCTTTTTGCTTTCACCTTGAGCCTCCGCGAAACATTGGAGGAACGTAGAACACGCTTTATTCCAAATTTCGGCTTCATAGGTTGAATAGCACAGAACTCAGCTCCGGATCTCACTCAGCTGATCTGGAAGGCTAGATTCATGATTCTAGATTTCATGATTTGTTTCTACACGTCCCAAGGGTTCTCCATTTCAAATTTCGATTTCATAGGTTGAATAGCAAAGAAATTAGATCGGCCGCGCCGCTACTTTTGCCTTGTTTTTTTGTTTTTTTGTTTTTTTTTTTTTACTATAAATTTTTCTTTTTTGTCTGTATTTTTGAGAAACGAAAAACACACTTTGTGCCCGGGTAAATGCGTGTTCCGCACTAAAACATTATTCGACTCCTTCCCTACCCGTAGAAAGGCTTCATTCAAGCGTAATATTGTGTTAGTTGACATTCAACAAATCGACAAGAAACTACAATGTTTACTTATTTTTTTGTATGTGTGGCAAGTGGTAAGGCGTTCAGAATATCAATTTTTGGAGATCTGGGTTAGTCAACTACAACTGAAAGACTCAACCCACAAAAATCGTTTTGGTGTCTTTGGAATTCCAAAAGTAGGTTCTATCCACCTGATCTAATCACAACCTTATTTGACGTGTAAAGTAGTTCCGCATATCAGGGGTTTCTTCATTCACGAACTTGTTTACTGGGGCAACGTCGTTAAGGAGGTCCGAGCTGACGACGAAGGAGGAGGTTGGGAAGAGTTTACTATAGCATAAATGTTGATCCAGAACTTTGCGATCATTTTTCAAAAACCCGCATCAAAATCGGTCAAGCCATTTGGACGTGAATCGATCTTAAACTGACAGACAGACAGAGGAGGACTCCTGGTCAGCTTACCCACTAGCTCGTCCAAATGGGCAAACTTAGACCCTTTACACTACCATTCAGTGAAAACTAATAGTCTCTGGCTATCGAGTTCTTGATGGAACGGACAGATGGACAGACAGACAGATCTATCTGATGGATGTATAAGCGTATCAAATAATAGTTTGGTTACGCTTGAAACGGTGTTTTAAAATCGTGGAAAAGCCCCAAAATTTCAAAATATTCATTCAGTAATGTAATTCAACTCGACCAAACTCAAGATATGTTATAATGTAGAAAAAAATTATCAATGTAGGGTACAGTTTTAAATTGTTTGAATATTTTTACAAAATAATTGTATAATTGCAGGGAATCACTGAATCTGTGGCTTCGAAGGAGCGAGCTGAGGCCAGCCTTCTTGTTTAGCGATGTTCTCGCTTTTGACGGGTACGTAACAATCCATTAGTTACAATTTGCATGTATTTATAAATTCATTAGTTATAAATGTGTAAATGTCTGTGTTTATATACACGTTTGCTGTGAAGTTATATAAGTAAAAATAATAGACCAAAACTTGAACCTACAGTCACCTATATGTTAATGTATGAGCCACTGTGCTATCTTGTTTCCTGATAATCTATTGCTCTGATAATACCTACATAATTTTTCATTGAACTTATGTTTTCAAGGAGAGAAAACGAAGACTTGATCGTACATTTCACGGTCACATTCAACATGAGAAGGCTGGAAGTTTCAGCTGAAAACATCCGCCAAGTTTTGACCAGGGAGACAAACTACTTGGGCAACAGGACGATCGACCCTAACAGCATCAAAATACAAGTTGTAAGCGTCCTTAAATTATATCACAAGCTCTTTCGATATGAGACTTCAAATTGATGTTGATTTCTTCCTCTCGAACACAAACCTTTTTAGCCCTTTCGGGACAGGTGTGCAGTATACTGTACAGACACGTGAAAAGCCATCGAAGTAAGTCCATTCGCAACACACGATGGCTCAGGCGGGAATTCGTTCGCTGATTTCTGTTCTATAATTATTTCAAACCAAATATCATTATGAAAATTGGACGATTACATCCATGAGATGTCAATCTGATAATAGTAAAAACCGTTCCACAGTGGCCAAAACTCAAAAAACGAAACTGCAAGGAAAAAAATTTAAGTCATTGGAATGAGATCTCTACTATGTCTGGAAACCAAAGGCAAACGTCGAATTAGCCGCTCGAGTTTTTTAGGAGTACAGTCTGTTAAACATGACTCCGAACACCTCGCATTTATTTCATTGTTTAACAATCGAAAGAGAGCGTTTTGTCAGTTCGAGTCCAACGCTCTTGTGAAGAAGTTAATGTCAAGTTTTGGATACACTCACCAGAAGAATTGAATATATTAGGAGGCTGAAATTTTCAAATCATTATTAAGTGTTGAAAAAAATAGCTCGAACTCAACTGTTTTTTCGATCCTTTTTCTTGAAGTTTTCGCTAACTTCAATGAACGAAAAAGTTGCGAGTTGGATTGTGTTGGGTGATGATTTTTTTTTTTTCATAGCTTGGGAAACTATTTGACTTTCAGAATCCATTTGGATCAGCTGCCAATACGTGCCAATTGGGAAAGCTATGACGATTTTTGTGATTCAAAAACATAAAAATAAGAAGTACTGGATTTTGGGAAAAAATGGAAATTACTCTTTTTTTGGAGGTTTGCTTCTGGCTACATTTTGCATTAGTATTACGCCAGAAAAAACTAAAACTTGAAGGCACATCACCATATATTATTCAGAACCTCTAACAAATTTCAAATCGACCGGGTCTCCTCCCTATCCTAATCTTAGCCCGACTAGTACTTTCTATGTAAGACAGACTCACTATGCAGTATACTGCACATGCCTAAGTGTGTAATTCATGTTCATATATGTTAACTGCTCTTGCAAGAATAAGCTCGTAGAATAAGCACCCGTCTATTTCATTTGAAAAAAGAAAGGGTTTTGGCTACATTAACACATAGGTAACCCTAGCCGTACTATATACATAAGGATTTCGAAAATTACTTTCTGAAAATTGCTGAAAACCCATAAATCAAAAGTGCTCATATTACCTAAGGAAGGATGGATTAATAACATTGGAAAATAAATTGCATAAATGGAATTTTAATTACTAAATTTTGACTTATTCGACCATGAATATTTCTTGCACCTAGGGATGCTGCTTGGCAAAAGGAAGTCAAAACGTACGTCTGCCGACCGGAAGTGATGATCTTCCTGCAGACAGACGAATTTTAAAATTTGAATTCGACCACTTCCGATCCGCAGACGTGCGGTTTTGACTTCCTTTTGCCAAGCCGAATCTTTGGGTGAAAGAAATATTCATGGCCAAATGAGTCAAAAGTTGGTAGTTAGAATTGAAATTTTGAAATTCGACTGTCAGCATGAAGATCGCCACTTCTGACTGGCAGACGTGAAGTTTTGTTTTTCTTTGGGTCAACAGGATCGCCAGGCACTTCAAACATTAATAGTCAAATGGATCACTAATCTTCCTTTTTTACACATTTCGAAATGTCCGCCATTTTCAAAATTCCCCTAATTATGACGGCCAAGCTCACTTCCTGATTCTTTTCATTCTGTAGCACCCATTAAGAAGTGGGAAATTTCTGGTCAAATGAGTGAAAAATTTCAGATTGAGTTAGTTTCTTGGACTGTCTGTGATTAAGATATTTGTGGCAGCAAAATATCAAACTGCCTTGTAACAAGCCGTAAGACTTAGCACTATGTTTATATGGACAGGGCCGTAGAGCGAAAATCCGGGTCCGGTGGCACAAATCCCAAGGACCCCTTGAAAATATAAAAATAAGTTAATAACTTATAGAACATAATATGTTTTTATTGTGTTTTTCCTACCATTGTAAATAAGTAAATATTTATATTATGGTAGGTGTCAAAGTTATTTAACCAAAAGATATATAATGGAAGGTAATGGAAAAGATGAACCTTCAAGATAAATAAGGGAAACATCCAAATTTTCTATTTCAATTTTTGAAGTCATACAGCCAGACGAAATGAGCCCGGCAACCCGACGAACTAGTATCTAACCAATCCCTCATCTAAAAAATGTGACTAGGTATGTCGAGAGGATGAAATGAGCCCCAGATAGATTAGATGGACAAATAGGTCAGAATGATGTGTATATTATAGTTTGGTGGTCTGGATGCTCTCTTCTCAAAAATACATATCATCAACTAGTCAATCCCTCAGGAAATATTCAGATTGGTTGGGCGTATAGATTAAAATCGGGGCTCATTTTGGCCGGCACTAAAATTACCTCAGAAAAATCTGGGGATCATTTCGTCAGCTACCAAATTTTCTCCAAAAAAAAGCAAGGGCTCATTTTGTCGGGCTATCCGGTTTTTGAGGCTCATTTCGTCCGGATATCCGGTTTTTGGGGCTCATTTCGGAAACTTTCCTATTTTTCCTAATTCTCCTTGTTTATTTTAATATTTTATTCTATTTATTCATTTTTCAAAGAGTATACGGGCCCCCTCACAAAGGCTTACCCCTGGGAGTAGTGTCCCCAGTGTCCCCATTCTCTCTACGGGCCTGATTAAGGAGTTATTATTTTGTAGGAGCCCGAAAATATATATATCTATCCGTGTATCATGTACCTATCCATGACTCAATGCTTTTCCGTGGCAAAGAAGAAAATTTTTATACTCAGTTAGAAAACCGTATTATAGAAAAATATGTGCGCTTTGTGATGTTGGGGAAATTAAGGGGATAATGTGTAAGTTTGGAATTTCAAAAATCCAATATGAATTCTTCATTACATCTGGCAATTAAATGCCATACATATCTTGACTGCACCTTTAAATGTGTTTCATCGTATTTTCTGCAGTTCCAGTACGACACGAATCAAGATGCGTCGACAGCGCAAAGTACGGCCGAACTTGTCACCTCTCATCCGATCGTAACGCCTCTGAGGTCCTGCGCCCCTCGAGAGCTTGCCTACTGCTCCCAGTTCACCGACAACACAACGTCCTACCCTAATATCATAGGCCACAGCAGTTTCGACGATGTCGTCAAAGACGTCATACAGTTCAGGTAACTGCCAACTATCAGGTGCCTTTGGGTAGTAACACAGTGGAGCCTGGATGGTAGGGCTTTACTCACATACCCTCTTACCCGCCTCGCTTACAGCTATGTAAAGCCGATTTAAGCCGATGTAATCGACTTGGCAATTAGGTACCTATACCCGCTCAAAGCATAGCTTACTGCTATCATCCAGGTTACCAGCTAGGTCCACTATGTGCATACCAGTAAGGATCAATGCTTTAACTCTACATAGCGGTAACCGGGTAAGCGACGAGCTCGATTACCACTGTGTTTTTACCCTCACTACTGTAAGTATCAGAAAGGCTCTGAATTCGTGCGGGAAGCTGAAAAGTTGTTCGACATTTTTCATTCGGTAGTTTTTCATTAGCGTTTACAGATTTCAGTCAAATTTATATGTTAAAAACTATGCATCAATATATGAAGATTTATTATTTCTTTATTAGATAGCCGTTCAACACAGATCACTGGTCCGTAGATAATTACTAATTAAGCGGAGTCTATTTGCATTATAAAAGTATACCTAACTAAATGAACGAAGTCACCTACCAAAAGGAAAATCGAAAGGAAAAAAAGAAAAATTAGCTCACTCAGGTCATTAGGATGGAGCCCGTAATTGTTGAACCAGTTGTTGAAGTCAGTTATTGTTAGTTACTGACGATAGCCTAACCGTCAAAATCGCTTTAACATTGTAACTCTTTATTTTTCGTGGAAATAGACAACGTTTTTTTTACTAACTCCCGTTTTGAAATGGGTTTCCACAACTTCGTCGCGAGTGATTTAGTTCGGAGCCCGTAATTTCATTGGTCCCTTGATGCCCCAAGGAGGCTATCTATCAAAATGCAACTTCCTAGAGTGGACAGGAGATAGTTAATTTAGCATACTCATTATACTTTTCCGTTACTTTTGGGGCCAAAATTTCGTTCACCCTCGTGTATCGTTTTGGGGCATTCAGGTCATCACTAAAGCATGCTCAATGGTAAATATAATTCCTTATTCTACTTCTTAAATAGAACATAATGGGAAAAGTGAGTTGATAGAAAATATTTTCGTTGGTACCTACACCATAGGAATGTCGTTAATAATAGGTCGATGTTGTCGGAAGTTGTCAGTAAGATCCAAAGAAAGTTTCAGAATAAAATCGCTGGTAATATTTACAGAAACACTTGTACCTGTTTTGCAATCCATTATCTGTATCCTTCTTATATGTAATGAGAATAATGTCAACTCAAAAGGATAACTTTAACTGGTGACTTGAATAACTTCAAGCAAAACATTTTGTATTTCGAATTCTTGAAAAATGAAATTAATTTTTATCTTATTTCATCATTCCAGTTTTTATTCATAGTTTTATTTGCTTCTCACCTACAGAGTTCAAGATTGTGTTGGACCTCACAAGAGAGGACAGATTCTGGTGAACTTATTCTCTGGAGTGCATAGACAGAGAATATAATAATAAGAGAATAATGCCTAGAATAACGCATCATAATACAGAGAATAATGCATCCTATCCCTACAGAATTAGTCTGTATTAATTTTTGAGTCAAACTAGAATTTCTCCTTCAACTTTAATTAGTCTTTATTGGGAATCTTTGCTTGTTTTTAATTATTTTCTACATCAATTTTGAATTGTTCATACATTTGTTTTTGTATTGGATAAGAAATCTTGATTAATTTTTGTATTATAATCTTTCTGTGTCGATAGTCAAATAATTATGTAAATAATGAAAATGCCGTATTTGTTCGCTAGGGAGCTCGTAGACTCTGAGTGCTACAGGTTGGCGCATGAGTTCGTCTGCCGCATCCTCCAGCCGCCCTGCGCCCACGATCTGATTCTCCCTTGTCGCAGCTTCTGCCGGGAGTTTTGGTCGGGGTGCGGGGCGCGCATGTCACCTCGTCTTCAGGCCATCCTCAACTGCACCAATTTCCCGGAGTATAGTGCAGAAAGGCCTTCCTGCCTATCAAAACCCGGTAAGGACATGCGATTCAGAAAGACTCTGGTACCTATAGATGCTTACGAACTAAGTACTCAAGTTTCGTTACATAAAAATGAGGTCGAATTAAAATGAAAAAATATCTACAACCGAAACTGTTGAAAATCCTCACATTCACGAGAGAATTGTTATTTTATTAGATTGTTATTTCTCTGGTAGATTTATTTTCCATTTTGTGCTCAGGTTGTGGAGACGATTTGGAGTTCAAAGGAATGGGATCCCGGGTGTGCGACGGTGTAGCGGACTGTCCAGATCTAAGCGATGAGACCTCGTGCGCCTACTGCGAGCCGGGTGGGCTTCATTGCACTACTTCTAAGCAATGCGTGCACCCCGAGTCTGTTTGCGACGGCGTTCAAGACTGCATGGATGGATCCGACGAACGGTCTTGCTGTGAGTATCCCAAATTGAGATTTTGTAGTTTAAAGTGTATGATTTGCACCAAGAGAAATTAGACCTGACTTTACGGGATATGCATAGTTTAAATCACTATTATTCTCTAAAGTGTGACGATTCCATGTTGAGTCGCAGACTGCTGAATGATGTAGTCTGGCTTTATAAGCTGATGCACAATCTCTTAATGATGCCCCTCAAGTACTGGAGACACATCTTTTATGAACCTCCTTACTCGAGCGTTCCAGCCCTACATTTTACATCCAGGCTTACGCCACCTTCCAAAAGATTCAGATGCATAGCTATGCGAATTTGATTCAGGTGATCTCATTTGGTAACAGCCCTCCTCTTTTTAGTTGACACGTACTGACAGCCCTGAGCCCTTCGGAATGACTGTGACGATTCATTTTTTGTACCTGCTAATGTTTAAACTGTTTATTTAGTATTATCTATGTCTGACGCTTTGTAGTTCCTATTGCATTCACTTTCATTTCATTGATTAGTTCCTATTTCATTTCCGTTTTCATTGTAATTCTCTAAGCGAATTTTTGTAGAAAACTCAGCTATTGGAATGGCAACATGCAACATGAATTAAAAACCAGCTGTAAAAACCTTGAAATTTATGCATTCTTCTGAAGGTAAGATTTTCATAAAGACGGCACTGGCAGTTATTACGCGAGTTTTGCAGTTACGCAAATTTAGGGGCAATAAAGTAAATTAGGTATCTACTTGGAGGAGATAGTTAAGTATATTGAGTTCTTTTGAGAGGAATGAGAAAAATCATTTGTTCAGTAGGATTGCAGTATGATACAGCAGTTAAACATAACCATAGATGTGGAAAAACTGTAGTCAAGACCCTAATTAAATCCAAATTACTTACATTAAGACCCATCTTGTAGACACCCACCAATATTCAATAATGAATGATTACTTGGAGGATAAAACAGCGAGACGTTCGCGAAAAATCAAGTTGAGACACGAACTTTAGACCCTGACTTGCTCTTTAGTTCGACTACTCACTGCGTGGCATTCCCAGCGCTCCAGTCACCATGAGATTTTACACAGTTCAGTTTTTTGCTTAGATTAGTGGTCTGGATATAACATCAAGTAGCCAATCCCTTAGTAAGAATTTAAATTAGTTGGACATGGTCTATTGTCTCGTGTCTCAAGTTGATTGTTCGCAAACGTCTCGTGATAAAACAATACCTAAACATTAGATTCATACTTTTTCCTACGAAACATCATCACCATGTGTTCATAAACTCGAGTATGAATACTAGTGTAAACCTAAACTATAAAGAACTCATTCAAAGTGAAGTTTATTTAAATTTTTCTATTAGTAGAATCAGTACGTTGTTTCAACTTTGAGAAATAATTCGCCATTGCACAGATATAAAAGTTAATTACAGGTTTTCTTTATTAATAGTTAGATACATTTTTAAACTATTTTTTTAATTTTATTTATTTCATTTTATGTGTATAATTTTTTTAATTCAATTTTTCATTTCGTTTTTAGTGTCTCTGACTCCGGACCTACAGAGCAGTCGCAAATTTCAAAGTGTGCAATCCAAATTGTACTACCACGAAGGGAATGTGGTATTCACGGATAAAGGTGAAACTGGTAAACTCTGCATGGAAAATCTCAACGCAACTGTCCCCGAGAGCGATCACAACAGAACGCTGTACAACTTGGCCACGACGCTTTGCCGAAGCTTAACATACAGGTATCTCAACTATAATACCTTTGATTGTCCTTTTTTTACTTGCTTGGATTGCTAAAATATAGGCTGTACATGTAAATAGGTTCTGGCCTTATAAAAATTCATGGTGAATGAATTATCTTAAGAAGTGGAGGTAAGTTTTAATGAAATCATTCAAAACTGGTTGTATACCTTTAATTAGACGGTTTGAACGAACAACAAACGAACAAAGAACCAGACGTGGTTTAAAACTAGGTACCCGCATGGAAATCGGTGCAACCGTTTCGATATTTAGCCGACAAATTTTCTCATTTATACAACGATTGGTGATGTCAGTTTTAAAATCCAAGGGAATTGTTTCTTTGGCAAAATCTATAAGTCTAACCAATAGATTTTTACTAAGGGATTGAATACTTGATGACATGTATATTTGAGATGCGAGCGAAGCGAGTATCTAGACCACTGATCTAAGCAAACTAAAACAAAATTACCAGTTTCTTCAATGAAGAACATACCTATATAAATCATGAATATTGCTTTAAGGTGTACCTATGAGATCATTTATGATTTTCACCGTAGGAGCACTCAAATTTCAACTCCCTAAGGTGACTAGGAGAGAATTCGGCTCACTCAGCTGACCAGGAAAGAGCCCATCATTTCAGTCGTCTCTTGTAATCACCAGAGAGTCTCCTTATCAAATTTTAATTCGTAGGGTGAACGTACGAGAATTTAGCTGAGTCAGCCCATCATTTCGATCTTCTCTTAGTGCCCCAAAGAGTCTCCCAATAAAATTTCCACTGTCTAGGGGAACAGGAAAGAATTTAGCTCACTCAGTTGATCAGAAAAGAGCCTTACATTACATTCACTTCTCAATGTCCCTAAGTCTCCTTATCAAATTTTAACTTCCAACTTTTTGAATTGACATAAATTAATTATTAATGTTCATGTTGTAGGGATGTTGCAGTCGTCAAAATCGAAACGGATGAAGAACGGAATTCCAACTATTTCAAATTGGAAAACCCAGCCGCGCCTGAAATCACATTTTTGCCATCTACATGCCTGTCCAACGAAGTGCTCAGTGTCAAGTGTACGGGTTTAGGTAAGAGTAAAGTAGAAAGATACATTCATCCAAATACCAATGAAACTTGAATGAAAACCAATGAAAATTTTGCAGAATGACTTATCATGGTTTGCTTCAATTGACCTGCATGAACTTTCATTCTTAACTCCGAAATATTTAAAATCCCGACTTGTGAAGTCACTTGTCCTGCCAATATTAACATATGGTGAAATACTGTTTACTTTATCTTTGGACTTCAGCTCCAGGTTGTATTTAATAATTTATTGTACATGGTATGTTTACTACTCTACAGAGCTGTTGGGCTGCAAGTACTTACCATGCTTGCAAACGTGTTGCCTTGTTTTGATTTTCAAGATTTTAAATCCTGATAATTTCTGCCTCCCTTCATATATGAATGAATTTCAATCGTTTGAACCATCTGCTCGAATGGGAACGGTGAGTTTGGGGGAGAGCCTCTCTCCTTTATAACCTCATTTCGTGTTGCGGGCGGAAAGTTGTGGAACTCTTTGCTCATAAGAATAAGGATTCCATCGAGTCCTTCAAAAGCATACATTAGCTAGCACACTTCAACAGCCAAATGTCCTAATTATAAATGTGTAGTTATACGCACGTACATATATGCCCCTTTCGTTTTTTCCTCCACATTTTTGTCTGTTTCTTATTTCACTTCAATCCAGACCTTTTCATCATCCCAATAAGCACTCACTTGGAAAACTTGAAAATATGTAGGTAACTTACAAGAAACTAAATAAAATGTAGTAGGATAAATTTCGTTATTACTCCCTATCAGGACAAATATTTCAATGTTTAATGAATCGAAACTGATTAAAATCAATTTCACTAACCGAAAAATGTCACTCTCAGGAGTTGACATCAATTTGGATGAAATACCTTACATAGACTCAGTGAAAGACCTGTAATAATCGGAATAATCACACCTACCGTAAAAAAATTGAGTCGTTGGAAATTAAATTTAGAAAGATCTAGGTTGTACAGGTTGATGGGAAAAAAACGCCACCAGCTTTCTTTCACAATAAGTTGCTTTTTTATACCGAGTCAATTGCCTTGTGATGTTTTCACACTTTTACGACCTTGTCTCATAAAAAACCCCTTAAGTGCTTCTAGAAAGTTAAAATTGAGGGTACCGTTGGAAAAAGCAATCTATTTTCTATTCCCCTAGTGCGGATCCAAACTTATAAGGAATTCAATCCAGATGTTAAAATATGAGTCCAAATAGTAAAATTCGTAAAATATCGAAAATTAACAGTTTCTTCAAACGTTTCTAAGATATAATGGATTATTGCCAAAAACATTGTAAACTGTATTCTATTTCCAACATTTTTGAGAGCTATTAGAAAATGAAGAATGAATTGAAAGAATTACTATCAGATTGTATGAAGGCGGATGCCGAAAATGAGTAGCGAGCGGTTTTAACGAGAGAGTGGCAATTTGACAAAAAGAAAACAGAAGGCGACTGACAGATGTGATGGTTGGCACAACTGAGGTCTTACCGAAACGATCCGATAAAAGAGCTTGTAAGCCTAATTAATAATATCAATATTAAAATTCAGGCGTTTAATAAATAAAACAATACAAATAATAAATGAAACTGGCACCTCCTTTTTATTATAATAATAATTTAGGATGAGGTGAAGGACAAAGACTGAGACAGATTGAAATTGAATGGAGTGGCGCGCGTATCAGTACGCCCCAAGCCGAGAACGACTGCAATAGCATATTCCTGTAAGTGAGGCAGGATCTTTTATGTTCCTTCGGAAGATCATAATTGTATGAAGAGGTCTATGCGCTTTCCAGCGAGCAACTGTGTGAAGATACTTGAGGACTCCCAAACACGACTTCCATTTTTTTGGAAGGAGATATTGGATTCTTCTGTATGAAGATACTTACAGATACAAAACTTTTGAACCACTGCGACCAAAGTATGCATAAAGTTGAGCAGAAGCTCAGGCATCAATCTCATGAGCGAATGCTCACCGATTGGAGGCGGAGTTTTCGTATGAATAAAGTTGAGCTTTATTTTAGAGATATATCTCAGGAAACCCGTGGGATGTTGAGCTTTTGCTTAGGTACTTACCTACCTATTTGACCTTTGAGTGAATGGGCTTGTAGTTACAGGTTAGGGTTTGTGATCCGAGTCGAGGCCCCCCCCCCCTACCACCCCTTCCACAGAAGCGTCCATATTATGTGTCACCTTCTTTCATATCCCACATACCGAACCGGAAATTTCCGTGTCGAGCAGTGATTCAGATGGCAACCAGGAAGAAAAATTAGTGAATTTAGTGATTTTTCACGATACTGTAGACTGATGAACACCGAAGTCTTTGCCTATACCTGTTTGGAACCCCGAGTCCCCAACGTGACGCCAGAACAATTTTGCTTTCTTTGTTGGATGATCAGAGGTTCGCCTCTCGTTTCTCCAGAATCTTCTCCAAGGAAATGTTCTGACAACCATTCAGCATTCCTCCGGTTGAAACGGTAAAGCGTTCTATAATCTTCGACGCCGAAGCTTGGACACTTTGGTAGGTTGTTCTAGATTCATAAACTCCGCCATCGAGTCACGAACTGTATAAGAGAAAAGTTCTGTTTCCTCCACAGCTGCTTTACTTATTCCTGAGCTTCAGCTCACAAGGAAGACTTCATCCCAACTTTTTGCATACGGAAATAAAGATCAATCGCACCCCCTGAGTTTTAATTCAAGGAGTAAGATTCATGTTACTCACTTGAGAAGAAAAGCAGACAGAGAAAATCTCCACTTTATGCATACCAATCCAAGCTTTAGCTCATAAAATGGTGAGTTTGAGCTTTTGCCCAACTGTATGCATACCACTCCTTTTATAAGACCATTATAGATTGAAATACATTTATTCTCTCATCAGGTGTTATTATATTTCTATTATATAAGATTTTTTATTGTTGTAGAGTGTGGACTACCACCAGTGAGGGGGAAGAAAGGAGTTGATGGACTTGGGAAGATGGCGAGCCCGGGAGATTGGCCTTGGCACATTGCCCTCATCAAGTCGGGTACTCATGTCTGCGACGGTACTCTCCTCGCTATGAATTGGGTGCTCTCCACCGCATCATGCTTCCAGGGGTAAATCCAAAGCTATACATAGGACCTTGTACAGATAACTATCTAAAGGTTTTCAAGTTTTAATCAGGCATATGAATGATTGAAGGGATCTCAAAGCAAAATGACTTGCAAGAAGAAGGTCATCAGAGAGAATCAGAACAGACAAGAATGGTGGTTGAGACAATTTATCCTTGCTATTGTGAGCTCAAGAGGGCAAAAAAATTGCTTCCCTCAATTTGAACTCATTATTGAAAATAAAGGGATTATTGAATAATAACATATTTTCAAGTATCGAATTTTTGTTTCAAATCTATAGTCGTAGTGACTTTGTGTGCTCTTTCAACTCAGGGATTAATCACTTCTAAACGTGTATAGAAAGATCCCAAACCTTAATCAGCGGCGACCACCTGTGAAGTTTAGATCCAGAACTCAGTGAACTAGGAGGACCTGTACCTACCAAAAGAGTCGCTTTCTTGCTATGTAAACAACAGAAAAATTATAATCACTAATCCTATCCGTAAGATTCACTAAATCTGCTTTTGCTTTACGTATTCTCTCCAACTGGAATTTTATCTGGTGATTCACTAATCTCAATAGAAATTTCTATATATCCTTAATTAGACACTGTTGAATTTGGTACCTACCATCTACCACTAAATTTAGATTGCTAGATGAGTTCAATATATGGTTCAGCACCACTTGTAAACCAAACAATCATCAAGAAGTGAATTTGCTGTTTTATACATGCCATAATTTTTACATTTGTCTTTTAGATTTTACATAGTTTATTTAGATATCCATACTGAATATTATCTGATTTACTGCTAAGAAGTCCAGAGGCAGAAGCCTCCTGCCCACCACCAATTGATGGTTATTATCTGGATTTTCTGTGTAGAACATCTGGAAGTTGGAAGAAAGAATACAAAAAGCGAAAAGCAGTCTGTGTTGTATATGTTGTCTTGTATATGCCGAAGCGTATATTTAACTCATCTAGGAATTTAAATTTAGTGGTAGATAGTAGGTACCTACCAAAGTAAACAGTGTCTAATAAGATAAATTACGAAAATTCGCTCATACGATCATGCTGCTTGACTGTAACTTTTTTATTACAAGATATTCCTGTAAACCAATATAACAGCGGACTTGTTTCATATAGACTGACGCTACATTTTATCAAATTGAATTAGATGCCAATAATTCTAACTGAATATCATCTACCGACAGGCAAGGAAAGGCCGAATGGGTAGCGCGAGGCGGCACAACTCGTTTGGCATCGACCAGCCCTTGGCAGCAGGATCGCCACATCATCGGAATGATGAAGAGTCCAGTTGAAGGCAGCACAGTCGTCTTACTCCGCCTTGATCGCAAATTGGTCGCTTCGGATTTCGTACGTCCGATCTGCCTTCCACCCACCGGCTCGTCAATAGCACAACTCTCCCACTGCAATACGCTTGGATGGGCAAGAGACCGTAAGTTGCAATCAAGTTAATATTGTTTCTGTGCGATTTACTCCATACACTGTACCCCAATCGACTGGTACAACAATCTTTTAATTAACATACGCATCAGGTGCTGCTTTTGGTGTGTTGTTCAACAACCCAAGAAAAAGTAGTTAGTTTATGTTTTTTTGGAGATTTGAGGATTTTATTATAATATTCGTAACTCCTGAGGTATAGTTTGAAAAAGTGAAGGAATCCTCAGCTAGATCCAACATCATGTCTAATGAGAAAAGAGCCACACTTGGAAAGAGAAATGTGTCCTAGGCATCGCATACAAGCGTATTTTCAATGCTACATCTCGGCTTCTTACTATAGGTACTTATACACTTACCTATCTCCTTCCTATTAGAATTTAAACATCATTACAATGTATAGCAAAATAACCAAAACCAACACAACCGCAACAAAACAACGACAACAATCAACAGCAGCTAACCAACCAACCAACTCAATCTCAACTACATCAAAATGGATCTCAAATGAACAATTTCTGCCTGGTTGGGTTGACGGTATACATATATACCCTTCCATATTATTGTAGAGTGGACATGAAAAATATACATAATCTACATGAAAATTGTTCATGTTCGAAGTAAGTTTTACTCGTACCGTTCAAGAAGAAGAAGGAATTACAAACGTCATCTTAAAGAAAGTTCAATGTTAGGACTCGATCTTAAATATTAGGTGTTCAATATTGTATTTTTAATATGGTTTATCAGCGGTGTGTTTGCCTAGTGTTTGTATCAAATAATATTCTAATGGTCACAGGTCGTTGAATAGCTGTTCTTGATCGTTCATGCCACATTTAGATGTAGATATAGTACGAGTATTATACAAACTGCAGAGTTAGTACCTAACTGAAATGTATAATGCTCATCAACTCTTAGATCGATAAAAGCGCAAAATTATTCAATAGCTTGGACAAAATTATGCCCTTATGTAAGACACAAGAACCCAATCTCAACATTGCTAACACCGCATCAAAAAGAAACGAATGCATATGCAGGCAGTCTTTACGTGAAGAGATCACGTCACAGTTTATTGTGTATCCAACGCCATACAGTACTGAATTTCAAATTTTCCACTCTCATCCTAGATTCCAGTTATCTCTCAATGAAGATGAATATCAGTTCAAAAGTCTCGTGAGATGGACGGCACGTGGTACGCCATATCTCCTATAAACTCGGCGTGAGAGTTATTTGGTCATCGATATCAAAACCTCGAAAATATAGAAATTGAGGACAAATCCCCTGACGAAATCGCTCAGCTTATCGAAACTAATCTATTGTGTCTCTGAAAATATTTTTTGATGCTCAACCAGGTTGAGTCAAGATTTAAAGTTGACTTTCTGGTTATTCAAACACGTTACCAGCTGAAGACACTGACTGATTCCAATCGTTTATCAGAAAAGTTCCAGACACGCAGCATGATTGTATGAGCGAATTTTCTAAAAATTCGTATGGTATTATGTATGTTAAATTGCATTGAAATTTGAGCACAAAGAAATTATTAAAAACTAATTTCATTAGAATTAAAAACAATTAAAAACTAATGGCAAAAAACTCATACTAAATTAAAAACAATTAAAAACTAATGGCAAAAAACTCATACTAAATTAAAAACAATTAAAAACTAATTTCATGGCAAAAAACTCATACTACATATATAAATTCGGCAATTCAAAAAAAGTTCGGAGTTTTCGATTTTTTTTTTTTTAGGGTTTTTATAAATTTTTCAGCAATTATTAAAGATATTAAGGTACGTTTTAGCGAATTTTCGTAGAAAATTATGCTATTGCAATGACCCGGAAAATTTTAAAATCGAAATTTTTGAAAAATTTCTTCATTGAAAAATATATATATATAAACGTATGTGTCACTCCAGACTCCTCCTTAGGATTGAGATAAAAATTCCGTTCTTGCACCAAAAAATCAATCGTTCCAAAAGATAGGATTAGTTCGTTGGCCCGCAATGTTTGACCACATTAAATGGGTCAAATTTAAAAAAATGTAGTAAAAAAATCACTAAAAATGGCTGAAAACTGCTGAAAACCGTTAAACATATATTTTTTGGCAGAATATTGCTCAAATTCAAAATTTTATGTACAAAATTACGCTGAAAAATGTACCTACTTAAAATTCATTTAAATTTGCTAAAAAATCGATAAAAACTGCAAAAATTGCTACAAATTCAGAACCTCTACTAGAATAGGAAATTATGATTTAAAGTAAGTTTTTTGCAATAAAATTAATAATTAACAATTTCCTTGCACTCAAAAAGCTCAAATTTCAAAACAATTCAACATTGTACTATACGATAATTTACGAAAATTCGCTCATACGTTCTTGCTGCATGACTGGAACTTTCAGCATAATTTTGTTCAAAAATTGGTTAATATCGTAGTTAATCGTTGATAATTTTGTTTTGACTAAAATTAGACTAAAACTATAATTGACAAGATTTGGTAGTTTTTAGCCATTTTTAATGAGTTTTTAGCGTTATTTTCTGAAATTTGACTAATAGGAAATACCTGAGTGTGAAGAGTGTCATAAACAATCCTAAAGATTGAGCAGAAGAGAAAATTGCAGTTTTTGAAATTTTTTGAGCGTTTTTCATGGATGTGAATAAGGAACTTTTATTATTTTGAAATGGAATAAGAACAATATATGTACAAATCACAAATTTTATACCATTACTTATGTTTTCCTCTTCTTTTCTTATTCATGTCCAACCAAGATTGCGCAAAATAGGTAAAAACAACTGGTGTTGGTATGCAATGACGCTAGCAACCATCCGAGAACCCACAAGTCAAATGTCAGTTTCAGATAAGATAAATATTACGAAAATGGCTTGTGACTCATACATTCGTCATTCTAATTACTGAATAATCGATGAAAATGAATTATTACAGTGTCATAACTCTTACCTAATCAATGATCATTTACTTTTGTCTTTTATTTTCTTTGTCTTTTTTTCATCGAAGATTTTCACTGATCTCGCCTTTCACGATCTGCTGGTGGTTAAAAATTTTGAAAAAAAAAAACCGCTAATATAACCAGTATACCTAATACAATAATAGTTCAAGAAAGAGGCATTAATAGCGACCACTGAGATAAGATTAATGAGTCAAGGATCATCAAAGAGATTATAAAGGGTTGATCTGTAGTTGTCACGAAAGTGCCAATATTTTTATTCCGGGTCATTACATGACCTTACGATTTTGTAATGGTTATATAGGTACTAGGAATTTTTGAT
Source organism: Adelphocoris suturalis (assembly GCA_030762985.1). Classification (NCBI taxonomy): domain Eukaryota; kingdom Metazoa; phylum Arthropoda; class Insecta; order Hemiptera; family Miridae; genus Adelphocoris; species Adelphocoris suturalis. The sequence continues at coordinate 21,437,474 of CM061044.1, read as the reverse complement.
GATTCGCTAATAATTTTGAGGATCGTCTGGTAGCAGATCCAATCGGATATTGTATGTTATGAATTAAATTTAATGTTTAGAATTTACCTAAATGAGTTTCGCGAGTTAGTTTGAAATTGAAACAGCACGTGTTCAGATCTTTGAAACATTAACTGAACACTAGCCTGGTTGACTTAGAATTTGGAGGAAGGACTTAGTTTTGCCCCGGACAACATAATCCCTTGAAGTAAAATTCAGGAGGACATTCCAGAATAGACCCATGGCACACAAAGGCGCGACGCACATTGGGGAAACGAGTTTCATGAAACCGGTTTCGTAAAACATGAAACTGAAGTTGCTTGAAACTGGTAGATATTAGGGAGTTTTTGCAGTTTTCCATCTGAGTCGTTGTACGAAAAGAGGTTTTTCTAGCGCCAGGAAACCACTAACCACTGAGTCGTACTGTACGAATAGAGAATCGACGTATGATTGAATGAAACGATTCAAAAGTCACACTAACGTGACTAGGTACACTTCTCTAAATCTTTGCTCAAGTCATAGATTACCTACATAACTGGTAATGTACAACTTATACTTCCAAAATGGAAGAAGTATTAAATTAGCAGCAACTTTATGTATGTGGTTTAATTTTTTCACTAAAAATGGAAGAATCGTAGATGTGGAAGAAAATGGAAGGGATCTTGGAAGGGTACCTAGTTGTTAAGGTAACATCGAAATTCGCCATGGATTGGGAGAATCTCATTTTGAACTTCAAGATGACCAACGATCAAGATGTATACTATACATATGTACCTACCTGTTCCTATTACGAACATATGTACGATATCTTACAATTTTTTCCCTTGGCCAATTACTTTTCATTATTATAATGAACAAATATTGAAGATGTGGATACCTGCTAAAACGCGACAAAAGACGAAAACAGCAGTTTCTCTCTGGGGAGGCAGTCCAATGGTATTTTTTCTAAAGGATTAATTTTTTAAAAAATCGCATGTGCGACACGCTGAGAAATAGTACTGCGAAATGTCTGAGCAGCAAAGAGCTTTTATCCTTATTTTATCATATGGATCCAGATCCACCTTTTAAGACGTTGAAATATTGTATAGTGATTGAAGTTATTTAGAAACTAAACATGTTGAACGAACTTATTACTTTGAACATTTGAAACTGAAACTCGGCCCTTCGGGCCTCGCAAGGGGGGCTCCGCCCCCCTTGACTCCCCCGGTACTAGTTATTTAAAGCCGTCGGCTTAAATTATTGGAAACGTGCACATGCTTTAGCAATACTATTATTACATCACTTTATATTATTACATAATATTATTACATAATATGATTACATAATATTATTACATAATATTATTACATAATATTATTACATAATATTATTACTAGGGATGAGTCGATCCCCGATACCACCGATTCTTAGGCATTGGTATCGGTATCGAGAATCGATCGCCTAAAGCCGATACCGATACCGCCCGGTGATGGGCGTTTTATTACACTACGGTACTATTGCAACCATCTAACAACGAAGATGGTTGTACCGTGCAACCGTTGTGTGAAGTTAGCAGTTGCGAAACATGAATTGTCCAAAACACAACTTACAATTATAACTTTTTTTACAAGTAGGCTTGTGTTATTTCATTTGTGACAACAGAAGCATTAGACAAAGCTATGTTTTCCAAGTATAAAAGCCTAGAGCCAGTCTTATTTGGAAAGTAGAACAGATGGAGAATAAAGGTTTTATTATCCATGTTTTGTTTTTATTTAAAAATTACCTCATTTGCAAATATATTGGGATCAATTTTTTGTAAGTATAAGTTATATGTTGTACAAAAAAATTTGAATATATTACTAGTTCAAGAGGAATTTTTGTTTTTCACCTACAGGTAAGTTAGGTATTATGCGCCGATGGTATCGGTATCGAGAATCGGGAATCGATTTTTTAGGTATCGGTATCGGGAATCGATAAATTTTGGTATCGACTCATCTCTAATTATTACATCACTAGGCTACTATCAGGCACCTAAAATGATTATTTTAGGGAGAAAACCAAGACATAAATTGCCATTATGTTTACGAAGCATCATTAGTTAGTAACTTGGCGCTATAAATCAGCTTTCCTTGACACTACAGAGGCTTAGGGATCATGAGATGTTGTGATAAAATGAGAGCATTCCAAAAAGGGGTGAACGATAATCGTGGAACGATAACTTAATCGAGTTACACTTCCCTAGCATCGGAATGGTTGTACGTGGAAATCAATGGAAAACCTTGCCTGGCTGCCATCATATCGTCATTGGGAAGAGCAGGAAAACGTATTTTCCCAATGGATGCTTACAGAACTGTGTAGGGAAAAATGAGGCAAGTAGATAACTTTTTCCTCACTCAAGGTTATCTCCAAAATCTGGTTAATTGCCAATTCTCTTGGGTGGAACATCACAAAGAGGCTATTGCGGAATGTCTCTTATTAGGAATGTATGTATCTCATATTTGGTCACGAAGAATGGCGTTGGTCCCAATTTTTCCAATTTTTCACGTTGAATTCAGGGGAAATGAAGGGAGGGGGGGGGGGGGGGGGCGTAACCTTCCCGCGGGACACCCTGTATATGTATTTATTTGTATATGTATATGTCATTCAAGACGATAACTCAAGCTTTCTAAATGAAAGGATGATAAGAGTTCGTTGGCTAGCACTTTTTGAACACAATTAATTGGTCAAATTTCAAAAAAATTAGCTTAAAAGATACACAAAACGCTGGCATACGATTCTGCAACACATTGGGACATTTTATGTCTTATGTGAAAGTTGACGGTCTCTAAGTTTAATTTTGAGTGAGTGGCTATTTTTTAAACATATGTGTAAATTCCCCATTTCTAAAAAAAAATTAACGTTTGTATTTAAATAAATAAGTCAGAATCGTGTTAAATAAACATGAAAATCATCTGCTCTTGAAGATAATTTAATGTTAAATCCGAAAATGAGTGATGAAATGGAAATAAGATACCCAAAAGTTCGAACATGGTGATTTTATGAGGTAGGTACAGTCGGAATTCATCGTAATAACACGAGAAAAAATCATTAATTTCGAACGGATTGAGATAAGTCATTTTTTCTTGCGGTGTTTCACCACATTTTTGGTGTACATGGTTTATCAGAATTTTTTTCGACGCTTATCCCCTTTCACTCTGTGTAGTATTGCCGTATTACAACCAGCCATTTTGCAATAAATGCGGAAGCTATACTGCCGTACTAAGGATGGATCCCGTATCTGCATTTTTTGCCATATTGAGTTATTGGTACCCCCCTGTTTGGGAGGGTGGTTTCTTTCCATTTTGCTAGTCTTAAAGTCGGATCTCAACGGGAAATACCTCAAAAACGGCTTACAATTACCGCATTAACTACGTTTTTTCGATTTACTAATGAAAATCCCGTAACTGGCCATTTCTAGAACAAATACTCCCGCTACTTATAAGTAGACTTTTGAAATTTTTTTATTTTGAACTAAATTCCATTTACTTTGCCTCAGAATTTTGAGAAAAGGTCCGTGGAATGTGTATTTTGGTTATTTTCAATAATGAACCTATGAAATCGACCAAGAAAATAATTATCTAACTCCCCTGAAAATTTGTTGGCTTACGTTTCAAGATGCGTAAAATCCAAAAATCAAATTAAAAAGATTTTGATAGTTTTTTCCCGGTGCTTTCCAAGTTGGTATTGTGGATATAAAAATGTCAAATTTCGGTATAATCAAATCTTTAGTGAGATCAAGCATTTTAATTTCTCCCTTGATGGGAAAAACAAAAGATCATGGATATGTCTAGTACCTACTGCTTACCAGTTGGTACCTACTACTCAATTGTATACCAACCATGTAGTGCCTTCTTTTCACAAGATTATTCCATTGTTACAAAACAATATTAGTTTTTAACATGGAATCATGTTTTAGCGATGGATCCCCCGCCGAAAAGTGAGACTATAAAGTGAGATGAAAGTAGCGCCAATAATTGTGATGATTTCCGCTTACAACCGAGTCGTTGCTAGGGATATGATACTTCGTCGTTTTTCATCCCACAAAATTCGTTGACCATTCGTTCGAAAGCTCTCGATTTATCCAACCATACTATATTAACTACTGCGAAGTGCGTGGCCAACAAGCTGAGTTATGAACGTGGTTATATAAATAATTGTTTACACACAGGTGATCATTCTCAATTATTGATATTGTGGACATGATTGCAACCGCTTGTTAATTTCTGATGATTTCATTGAGCTGGTGTTTCGATTATGTGATTCATAGCAGGTGATCCGAATATTGCGAGAACGGTTAGATTTGTTAAGCAGTGGTTAAATCATTTTAATAGGTAATTTCTATACTTTACACTATAGGAAGCTGTAATTTCGTATGTAGCCTCTTTCTATAATAAAGTGAATGATTACTCGCGAGTTTCTATTAGGAGATCATCATCTCACAAGAGCTCAATCGTCGTGATCATTTCTATAATAAAGTGAGAGCGAGGAGCTAAAACATGATTCCATGTTTTTTACATTTTAGCAGTCAGGCTCAAAGTAATAACATCCGGGGGGGGGGGGGGGGGGGGGGGGGTCCAGGGCTTAGTTTGTAACTTAGAGCAATAAATCAGCACTCCTTGACACTACAATGGCTTAGAGGTCATGAAATGTCGTGGTAAAATGAGAGCATTCCAAAAAGTGGCGAACGATTTTCCTACTATGGAAACTATGGGAGTTACTCTTCCCTAGTAACGCCTTGGTTGTACGTGAAAATCAATAGAAAATGTGCCGGTCGGGAAAAAAAGTGTCGGTCGGGAAAAAATAGTGTCGCGAAAAATTCCTTGACCCCCAGCCAAAAGACATATCCATGTCAAAACTGGGCGTCAGATACCTATGACTATTTTATTAGAATTCAGATACATACGAATCGCGACACTGTTGAAAGTCCAGTTAAGAATTTATTTCTTAGTATTTTTGGACTCTTGGCGTCTGATACGATTTCGGAATCAGTGGCAGATACGATTTTTCTTCCCAGTATTTTAATCATACAAATGTATTTTCTCTTGTCAGGTCAGATACGGTTTTCGGAGGTTGGCAACCACGATCATTTCTCCTAGTATTCTGCATATACGAGAAAGTAATTTTTTTCGCCACGCAGAGTGGTACATACTAATTTTGTATTAGAAAAAACGCATCAGTCTTATTGCAAATTAAAAACTCGTATGTGCACCAGATACGAGAAAATCGCCTAGTACATTTGTTCTGCAATTTTTTTTTTTTTGCAATTTTCTGACCAAAATAATGTTTTTTCAGCCACTCCACGCAATTCAGGGAGAAATGTCCTTTGGAATTAGTGCTTTTGGAACTCGAGACAACGTAAAAGAGAGCTAATATCGGGGAATTTCGACTCAAAACCTAGAGACGCATTTTCCCAAAAGTAGAGTTTGGTCAGATACAGGAAATATTCTTAGTACGGCAGTATACTGCCCACTCAACTTGGCTGGCGTTCTTGAACTCCATATAACTAATTAAGTTTGTAATCAATTAGTGAGGCGCCAGATTATCTCAAGATGCAACCGACATGCTGCAAGATAAACTGATGGAAATTTTCCGGTTAATTAGAGTGGAACAATCTCTGGTTCGATTTCTTTTGTTTATCATGTAACCTTTTATCTCGTTCGTTTCAACACGGAACTGGAAAATGCTTTGATTTACTCACAATAGATACGATCGAATTCCAGAGAATCGCCTAATTAGGTAACTAACAATGTAAATCCAAAAATCTAAAATACCTATATATCAGTACTTACGTAATGACTGAGCCACATATTAAGCGCATTTTCCTTTGAGTAGATTAGTGTTTTTAGAAGGAATGACGTTAAATTAGTTTTAAAAGCTCACTCAGCTGATTCGGCAAGTGGAAATCACACAGGTTCCGTTCAAATTTCAGCTTCGTAGGATAAATAGCATAGAAAATAGCGTTAAGAGCTCACCCAGCTGATTAGGGGTTGTCCGGCAAGTTAAAATCATATTCAACCTGTCTCACAGAGTTTTCGTTACAAATGTCTGCGTCGTAGGATAAATTGTAAAGAAATTAGCGATTAGAGCTTAATCAGATGATTGGGGTGGTTCAGCAAGTTAAAATCATATTCAACCTGTCTCATAGAGGCTCCGGTCCAAATTTCAGAATCGTAGGATAAATAGCCATAGAAATTAGCATTTAGAGCTAACTCAGCTGATCGGGGTGGTTTGTCAATTTATAATCGTATCCTAAATGTCTCACAGAGGTTCCGTTTCAAATATCACCGTAGTAGGATATAATGGCTTACAGATGCTCTGTTCCAAATTTCAGCCTTGTGCGATAAATAGCATAGAAATTGGATTTTTTGAATCACGAAATCAGCTCACGCTGCTGAATTTTGAATGATTAGTTGATCATTTTGAGACCCATCCCGTCAAATTAGGTCCAGCCGTTCTTGAGTTAAATCGTTGTGTACATAGGTAGGTACATACTCGTGTACATACAGATGAATACCATAGCGCTTAAAAAGAAGAAAATGTGCTCAAAATATTACTGATAGTTGTAAATAGCTGTAAAAAATTATTGATAGTTGTAAATCATATTGCTCTACTCATGGCATGATCAAATTACATTATGGTCACCGAATCATTTCTATTACTATTGATTGATCCAGAAAAACCATACCTACCGACAGTTAGTGTCCTCAATATTTTCTTATTTTGTCATTTCCTTCATCACACTTAGCTCTATTCTCAGTTGATATTATCACTTGTTTATAAATACTTATATTATCATTATTACGCTGTTATCCAGGGACGATGCTACAGCGAGTGGAATTGAAACTAAGCAACATGGAGCAGTGTGCTAACATAAGCATCACGTCTGTCAATGGTGTTTGTACGGACTCGTTTCACAGCCAAAACGATTGTGGGGTAAGACCACAAACTGGTTTTTAATTTTCTTTGTACGTTAGTTTACAATTTATACATATAATTAGTGTTATGATTTTAGGTGAAAAATATGACACGCCGGGTGTCACAGTCGAAGTATTTTTTAGCGCTGAGTCTATTGTGACCACTCCAAGATATAAGATTCATAACTAAGTTAGAAAAAAAATCGATTTTTTGTGTAAAAAAAGGCCATATTCGACCAAATTTTCGAGTTTAGCTGCGTGTCCTAAGATTTTCTTCGCGATCTCGTCACACGGCTCAGTTTTATCCACTACTTTTCTTTGAAAATTCACCCTATTAGCCACGCTGCATGACTGAGTACTTTTTGAAGCTTGGGCAGACATTGAAAGAGCTGTAATCGACCGCGATATGAATGGCAAACCCTGTAGAATGGAATATGACTCGAGAGCGTTGGTAACTACGTAGCTAGTGTGGTGTTAGATTGGAAAACCAGCATTATACCCTACAACTGGAATGCGAGGGTACGGACAACGGCAATTGAGAACACAAGGAGAAACTAGAGTTGACGTAATACAATACGTAAACACTAACACTAGTGTATGCAAAACACTCGGAATGAACTTAGTAAGTTGAATATATTTTCAAAACATAATCAAATACAAAACTGCTATCGGTCATTATTTCCCGAATATCTTTACATGCGCAACACTTAAACGCAGCCCTAGTTCTTAGCAACCGTGAGGTTATTACAATCCACTACTACAGTTCCTATACCTGGAGATGTGACAAGTTATGGCCAGAAACTTCAAAATCTGCAGTCTGATATCCAATAACAAGTGTATCTTGGGAGTAAGGATTGACGAAATAAAGGCAGTGACGTCCTGTTTTAAAGATGTATTCACAACTGAATTAAATATTGGAAACCGTTTTTGAATGCATGGCTGCATTGACTATGAATCATGACTACGTGAATGAGAAAAAATTATGCTTATACCAATATGGTTACTAGGGTGTGTCGAACAATCGTTTTTTTTTTTTTAAATCTTTTCGTAATACCCTAGAAAAGCTGTCTTTTGATTTTAAAAATCACCCTCTCAAAGTGCAAAAGTTCAAAAAAATTCCTTCACCTCCCCCAAGCTAAATTTAAGGTGCCCCAAAACTAACCCCCCCCCCACCCTTTTTTTCCCACAATTTTTTTAATCTCTGTGAACTACTAAGTAAAAGTGAATTGGCTCTGTCAAATGAGTTATGTTACTTATTCCCATGCCAGAAATCTGATGTGTAGTAGGTATAATGTAATAGACCCGCAGAAACAGCTATCTAAATTACCCTATTACAACCCCCTCATTCATTACACATAACCCTAAACTGTTTTGACTGCTACAATAAAAAATTTTCTTGCAGGAAGAAGAGCTAGCGGGAAGTCCGATGGTTTGCCTTCATCCTGACGGTTACCGCTGGGTGCTCGCCGGCGTGTCCAACTGGCGAATCGCCTGCTCCAAAGTCGGCGACCAGCGACCCAGACTCTACGACCAGACGATATCCAACGTCGAGTGGATCAAATCCACGATGGCAGCCAACCCTTGACCCAACGAAAACGCCACCGATACAATCACAGTGTACCTACTGACTTTTTCGAATTACGGTGAGCCGTATGGTTTCCGGGACTATTTTAAATTAAACAATTTTTCTTCAACCTCGCACTCAATTCCGAGGACTTTTTAATTTTCAACGTTCGACTGAAGTTAAGCATTGTATTGTACTCTGAATTGTACTGCGATTTTCATTGTGAAGGTTACCTACCTCTCTACCAAACATTCGACTTGCAAATAAATAGGAGCGTCTCGGCCTACGTAAACCGAAATTTCTATATTCTGAAGGCAGAATTAGCTCCAAGTCAATTAATTGATGTCCAGTGTAACTTATCAACTATAAATTGTGTACTAGTGCAGTATAGGACTGGAAAGTTCGATTATCGAGATAATGTAAAGATGCGATTATGTATCGATTCGTACAAATTCGATATTCCACCGTTTTCCAACGATTATCTACTGTTTTCTTGAAAGGAGCAGAGTAGATACGTAATCGCATCTTTTGATTGTCTCAATAATCGAACCTTTCGGCCCTACAATACACTAGTACCATCTATTGAAATATGTTGACTCAAATAAGTTGCTGCCCGTATGCTGTTATATGATATCCCAACTATAACTGAATTAATTTCGAATCTAAAATATGTTTACAACATTCTGGAAATGTGGAATATTGGCGTGTATTAGAATTTGGAATTGTTGACCTAAAATTCAAGTTTAGTATCCCAAAAATCCCTTGATTCTAATTGATTCAAGAAAATTTGGTTTATTGCCGTTGGGTGGGAAAGGAAGCTCAAAATGCCACCCATAGGAAACTTTTCCTCCAATCATATACCCCTAATGTTGCACCTTTTCGGAAAGCCTTCACTGGAACTATTGGAATGAAAATAAAATACTATTCTGGCTGAGATTCCGCTTCTCGGTGAGGTTATCCTGGTCTGTTATCTTTGGGGCAATTGGTGAATTATTGTCCAAATTTGTTCGAACTGACTCAAAAAATTCAAATAGGTGTGCGGTTTTGGGTGAACATATGGATTTTGCCTAGTCGCCAATAAGTTGTCTACCTTGTGTGAAAAGACTTCGAGGAGCACAAAAAGTTTATTATTGATAAGGACGTGACTGAAATGTTGACTGGATAATTTCATGTTGTTTCTTTACTTTAGGAGTTCTAAAATTTCTGAGAGTCCGTCCATTGCAATGTGATGTCATTAGCACTCACATACTTCATAATTCCAACGCCGCAAAAAAAAGAAGAAAAAACCTATATCGTTTATGCATTGTTAGTCACATTTATGAAAATCTTCATTTGTTTAAAAGGAAACAGGATTCATCACTTGTCGTAGATTTATCATTTTACATAAATATGACCAAATTATTTGGATTAATTGATGGTACCTATGTGCATCTAAAAGATATAGACAAGTACATAAATATATGTGTACCCATTATCTCGGTAAATGTAAATTTATCACTATTGATTAGTATATTTTGTTTGTAGGCAATATTTGGGAGGTATTAGTATTGTGTGTATAACGTTGATTTTACGTATGGTAATGTTGCCAAATAAGGTAGGGACCAAGTATGAAGTTAAAGGACTACATATCGTAAAATAGAAAACATTGTCCAATAGTGGTTCACAAGAAAACATCGCTCATTACGTACAATGAATTCAGATCATTATGTACCATGAGATATTCCCTTTCGTGGTATTTTTTAATATCAATAAAAATGTCAAGGGTGTAGAGGCCAGTGCTTGAACACATCAAGAAAATTTTTACTTGACTCTAAATCACACATGCGACTGTAATTTATTGAAACTTTTTACGCAGAATTTTGAGACCTAATTGCCAAAAAATGACACACGAAACCGTCACGCTGGAGCTAATTTCTTTGATATTCAAACTATGAAGCTAAAATTTGGAATGGAGGAACTCTTGGGACGTCTAGAAACTTATCATTAAGTATAGAGCCTCCCAGATCAGCTGAGTTTCCGAGGAATCATTATACTTTTTTTCCTCTTTTTTTTAAATTCTCACCGAAATTACATAAAATCCATTTATAGGGATGTCCCTGTAATGCATGCATTACTTACCAATACATTTTCTGGGTTACCTGTTGCATCAGGATGTACCATACAATTTAGTACATAAACCTTTTTAAATTCGGTTTTTTGAAATCAGTTTTTGACCCGGTCTTTGACAGCCAAGTTTTTAATCACTTTTAGTGATTGATGACCATCAATTGACACAATTATTTTACTTTCCGGAATCTGACAATATAGGCTCTGTCCAGCCATCTGTAGCCATGAAAAATACTAGTCCCGGTGGCTGTCAAAGACTAGCTCCATCTCTATTTAAAGATTGTGACGCGTTGTGGCATCATTGTTTGACATTTCGGAAGGCACTGTGTATGTTATCTGCTTGACCGATGACCGAATTATCAACGTCCGAGGCTGAATCTTCGGGCTGAAAGGTCGCTTTGTGCATTGCATAGCAGGGAAAGACCCACTTTACTATTAATCATTTAACGAGAAGTTGAAATAGGATCGACGGTTGGAAGGCGTACTCTTCCCTAAACAACCATGGACATTATCATGCCATTGTAAACCACTCTCTCATCCACAATCTGCATGACTGGAACTTTTGTTGTTGTTGTAACCAGCTCACGTTGCATAGACGACATCAGATTTGGATAGAAAAGACAGATGACATAGTTCTTCATTGGCAAATACAGGTAGGAATTCCAAATGCTCTCATCTACTTCTGTGGATATTGCAGAAATGGGTAGATAACACACGCGGAGATCGGTCAGTCGTCGTAAATTATGAATTAATCCCAAGTAGATAACATAAAACATACACAGTGACTTCCGGCATTTCAGGCTTTGTCATGCACTGGTCCAGAAAAATAACTTCCAGCAAACTTTGGCCAGATTATCTTTTGTTACGTGTTGTCGTTCAATTGGATGTATACCTATAGATGTTTCCAAGAAACAAATAAAAAATATGTAGAACCAGTAATTGACAAAAATGAGATCGCCCCTGTTTCAGTCACCAGTAACTGTCAACTGGACTTTCACATTTTATTTTCAAACATTTTTGAAAACTAATCCCAGGAATGGTGTCTACGAGAAAGATTTAGTACAATATAGCTATAGGAAGACAAAGTGATGAAGATGTATGTAAGATAGTTGCTTCACGGAGCGCGTGATTTTTGCTCGTTGGCAAGTTTCGCACGCTCGGACCCAGTTTGAGACATCTGCGCGTAGTCCGTGCCAAAAATATCGTTGTTTAACTTTATACACTGTAGAGTGTATACCTGGGTGTCCCAAATTGTGAATTTGGCTTATTATTTCTTCCCTTATTTCGTTTGGAATATAAGGTATAGGGTGTCCTAGGTCTAGGTTACACCAAATTTCTCCTTGAGAGAATTCAACTCGTGTGAGTTTCAATTTGTCCTCCGCGGTAGGGGGGAGAGCGAATTTGTGAAATTGAAATGTGCAGTAGAAGATTGCATTCTATTGCAGCCGTAATTTTCGAAATTTCAGCTATGGGTGGACCCTCGTTCGTCTGTGTTGAAATCGATTTCGTTTGAATTTCAACCGGATCGAAGGGTCTGGAGAGTGCGTCGGCGACGACGTTGCTCTCTCCGGAAATATGACGAATGTCACTCGTCATTTGAGAGATGTATGTTAGCCATCTTAATCTCATTTTAGAAAAATGAGCATTCTTTTTAAGCATCGTGCCTAGCAGAGGCTTGTGATCCGAACAAATATGGAAGGATCTGCCGTCCAAGTCGTTGTGCCAGTGAATGCACGCTTGGTAAACGGCGAACATTTCCTTGTCGAACGATGCTTTGTTCTTCCATTGTTCTGGAATCTCTTTACTGAAAAATCCCAATGGTTGGTACGATTTCGAGCCATGTTTGTCTGTAATTTCTTGTTCTAGTGCCGCTCCGATGTGTGTGTCGGACGCGTCACAGACTAATCTCCATTCCGCCGTAGGGTGTGGGTGAGCAATGTTATTGATGTCCATTCGATAGGTGTTCTGTCATTTTTTTTGTTTGACTGAATGGAGTCATACAGATGAGCGAATTTGCTCGAGCATGCTCGGTAGAAACCACACATACCTAGGAATCTGCGTAGACTTCGTACGTCTACTGGCCTAGGAAATTGTTCTATGGCTTCTATTTTGTCTCGTTTAGGAATTATTCCTTCCTTCGAGATAGTGAAACCTAGGAAATCGACGGTAGGTTTCGAAAAAATGCATTTATCAAAACCTACCGAAGTCCGTGTTCCCCTAGTTTGTCAAAAATTTGTCTGAGGTGGTTCATGTGTTCGTTATAATTCTTCGAAGCCACCAGGATGTCATCTAGATATACAAATGCGAAATCAAATTTTCGCATGATGCTGTCCATGTATCTTTGCCATGTTTGAGCCGCTCCGGCCAAACCCATGCTCATTTTCTTAAACTCATAAAGACCGAAAGGTGTAATAATCGCAGTTTTATGAGCGTCATCTGGGTGCATCGGAATATGATAATACGCTGATTTTAAATCTATTGTTGAATAGATTTGCGTATCATGTAAATTCGCTTGGAACGAGCGAATGTGAGGAGGAGGGTAGGCGTCTTTCTTCGTTTTCGCGTTGAGGAAACGGTAATCGCCGGTGATTCTCCATGACCCGTCTTTTTTTGGCACACAGTGTAACGGAGATGCCCATTCGGAATCCGATGGTGCAATTATGCCCCATTTCGTCAAAAGTCTTTTTGACTTGAGCCCGTTTTTCTCCTGCCATGGGTCTTGCTCGGAAATGTACTGGAGTTCCTTCCGTGGTTATACGGTGGTAAACCCCGTTGTTCTTCCAACCATGAATTTTGCTCATTTTATCATAGAGCGAATGTTTTCGTCCTCCGTGATTTGCACGTCCTCTGGTTGAGGTGTATTGTCACGGTGAGGGATAGTAGCTGCATTTGTTCGTCAGTGAACTTTTTGTTCATCCCATTAAGAAGGTTTGGTGAATGGGATACCTAGGATCGCTAGATCAACTTTCGTGATCATAAACTCGGTGGTCATGTCCCCGAGGCCGATGTTAATTGTTGTGTCAGCTCGCCCTAGTGTATCTATAGGGGCTCCGTTAGCTGCTGTGAGCTTAACGTTGGACTTGAGAATTTTCAAGCCCAATTTTTTTGTGACATTGTGGGGCAGAATGTTCACTTCTGCTCCCGTGTCGATGAGAAATTCAGTATTCACCCCATAAACCCCATAAACATCTCATGTACCTTCAGTTTAACACTTTTTAGTGAAATGTCAAAGGCTGGCATCATGTCAAGCACTAGTTCCTCCACCCTAATCGATGTTTTTAATTCTCTGCTCTGGTGAAACAAAATGAAACATTCACCTCCATAACAAAATCACAATAAACAGCTGGGCTCCAAATGACTCACGAGGTGTTGATGAGCAGTATGTAATGTAATATAATACTGTATAATTCTGTAATGTTCTGTAGTATACAATAATACTTCTTGAAACTAGTTTCCCTCTGAATCTCCCATTAAGAAGGTTTGGTGTTTATAACCCCATAAACCCCATAAACATCTCATATCCCATTAAGAAGGTTTGGTGTTTATAACCCCATAAACCCCATAAACATCTCATCTCCCATTAAGAAGGTTTGGTGTTTCTAAATTAATAAGGATCAACCCCATAAACATCTCATATCCCTTCAGTTTAACACTTTTTAGTGAAATGTCTAAGACTGGTATCATGTCAAGCACTGGTTCCTCCACCCTAATCGATGTTTTTAATTAGGCATGTTGTGTCCCCTTATAAGTTCAGGCGTTTTACAATTACTATTGACTTACCTATTTGCACCGTGTCAAAACTGGTCTAAAAGATTATTTTAAAATGAATTTTTAAGAGGGTACAATGAAATGTTTTCATGTTGAAACACGTGATTAAAATGTGTGCGTAAAAAAAGTCTATATACTAGTCTATCACATCACTGGTGTTTAAGCCATTGTCAAGCACATCATGGCTCATGAAAAGCTATTGCTTTATATCAAGACGTTTACGACAATTGGTAAGCGTGACCAAACTTACCATATTTATGAAAATTAACCAGGACCTCATTTTCAACCGTACCGACATGTACAATCAAGTACCGCAAATAGTTGTTATAGGTATGCTATTTTAAGCAAATTCAAAAATTAAGGAATCATCAAGATTATTTTTTTGGTTCCTGAATCTAACCATCACAATAAGCTCCCTAAATTTGGAAGTTCGAACCCTAGAAGTCGAGGTTCTTCATTAATCTTATATATTCCTACTTTTTTATTGTATTGAATGTAATAGGGAGTCATTTTTTCATGTTAGAAACCCTATTATATTCTTGACTGAACTGTAAGAAATTTAACAACGAATAGACGGATCTCAACGTTGTCATTAGATTCTACGTTCGTTTCATACTGTAAATATCTGTACAGCTAGAATTTAATTTATATCTATTTAAGTTAGGTTATCTAAACTGAGTTTGTAATTTTTTTTAAATTTTTATGTTATGCTTATTTTTAAAACCGTGTTAATAAACTTTTTTAAAGCTGGATTCTTAAATGTGTTCTGTGTTTTGCTTCCTTAGTAGACCATAAATTTTGGTTTTGAACAGAAATGTATGTCGGAAAACATGTTTTTTCAATCATCCGGAGTAGTTTTTGGAACATATTTCAGGAGTTTCAAATTTAACATTGGAATGGGGTGAATGAAGAAGGTAATACTAATAAACCGTTAGGTAGGTATGTTTTCATTATCTAAATTTCGTGATTTTTATATTTTCTTCCAAGCTTATCTACACTAGTATAGGACCTACAGGTAACGGAGTCATTGTTTTCGTATTCGGGAGATACAAAATTTCTTGTCTCCAAAGTCCAAATTTCCTCTCTTATTTTGCGTTTTGAACCACTTTCGTTCCGTGCCTGTCTGTCGTGTGTCCGCAAATCGTGTTAAAAGCTTTATTTCGACAGTTTTCACAAGATTTTGATGAAATTTTCAGGGAATGTGCGGATAAGTCTGTAAATAGCCTCATATCAATTTCATTGTTCCGAAATCAATACTTATTGCATGCAAAAACCTTAATTCCATCAAGCAAAATTTTTTCACGTCCTTGTAGTCCGATCTCGTTCAAATTTGGAGAATAGTTGAAAGAAGACAATCTGTCGATTCCGTACAAATTTCAACATTAATGTATCGATAGTTGATGTTGCGCATGCGCGAATGTGAAATCCTTGAAACACGCCTGATTTCTACAGTTTTCATCTGATTCTTATGAAATTTTCAGGTAATGTTCGGATTAGGTAGTGGCTGTTCCCCTATTGTGTTTCCTCGTTACCGAAGGTAGAGAATTTTTGTGTTCGTACCGGAAATCGAAAACAATTGTGTCCTCCAAAATCAAAAGTTCCATCTGCTGCTTGCTGATCAATTTTGGTTCCATGTCTTTCTGCATGTGTTGTGCCAATACTTTGTCACACCCATAACAATACTAGGTTTAAATCCGATTTTGATGAAATTTTCAGGGATTGTACCTACGGGATAGCTCCTGGATTACCTACTCCCAATATATTTCACTGGCGTCGGATAAATAGTGGTCTGTGCACATGCGCAAACGGTAATTTATTGTTATGATGATTTTCAACGATCTATTGTTCATTTGTCTATTGGTTTTTTTCGCATTTGAAGTTTTGAGGGAAACAATTATTGTGCATGCGCAAAACTTTGGTTGACGTATATAGAACTCCGAAACTCCGAAACATATACTCTCATTTAGTTATTTAATTGATAAAATGTGCGCTTGGTGACATGGGAGAACACCCACGCCAAAAATAAAAGGGGGGGAAAAAAAGAACTCCGAAACTAGTCGATTGTTTTTGATGAAATTGTCAGCAATTGATTGGGTTTACTCCTATATGGCCTCCTGTAAATTTCATCGGCGTAGGATCAATAGTTTGATTGGGTCGTAATTGGTTCTATCAACCGATTCTTTATGACCATGTTACACAATTAGTGAGGAAGCTATACTGCCCACCCATCTTGGCAGGGGTTTTCATTGTTCCCGAATCAATACTTCACATTGCGCATGCGCAAACGTAAATTTCAACAAGCACAATGTTCTCACGTACTGGTCGTCCGACATAGCTCAAATTCGGAAGATTGTAGGGAGAATACGATCACATTATTCCATATAAATTTTTTAAAGATCATTCAGAACATTTCAATGATCAACTCATTCATGTTACGGCTACCTGGAAGGAAGGTGGCACACGCAACTTGGCAGTTAATTACGAAGATTCCAGTTAAAGCCGGTGATTCAGTTGTACTTTTACGATACAGAATCATAGAGACGACCTAGCACTGCTTAGCGGTAAAAAGACAAGAACATTGCAAGTGTTATTTTTAGAATCGTTTGATAGGTTGGCATTGCCAATGATACCTATCAGAAACAAACAGCGGTCGAATGATCTCTAAGTTTAGTAAGCAGAAAGTACAGATGAACTTATTTCTGAATACATGCCAATTGCAGATAGCCACTTATTCTCTAACCATGTTATGCAACAACAAGAGCTGAACAAAGTGCAACTGCTCAAAACCTATTACTCAGATTTTGTCAATATTATTATCGAATGAAACAAACTCCACGTAGCCCCTTCCACCGAAATGTGGTTTCCCTCCATCCAACAATGAGTTCACATCGTCAGATCTCCGCTTTGAACAATGGGAGAGAGACAACTGTAACCCGCCAGTCGTAGTTTATCTGTTGTTTCGGGAGAACGATTTCGATTATCTTCAGTTAGCGGGTCGTTTCCACAAAACAGTTTAACGGCCAGTTGAAGTGAAACTACAGCTGGCAATATGTCGCCTGTGATTCCGGCCGCAGTACCTGAAAGTAAGTGATGAACTGTACACACAAATCGTTTATTAGAAGTAAAATCCGTCTATTATTATTGGTTATTTTGTATTCCCCAGGATGTGAGCAGTTTCTGCCTCTCTTGATCAGTTATTTCAAAAATGATAACGTTCTTACACAGTAGATAAGAATATTGTAGCCGGTTCCGCTGTTTACCAGACAGCAGGGCGGCTACATTCCAAGCAAGATCACTAAGAACGAGCAATGAAATCCGAATTGCTGTTTCATACCAAACATCCGCAACACCATACTCACCGAACTATCCCTAAAAGCGAGTGCATAATCACCTGGAATACCTATAATATAACCTGGAAAAAGTTGTCTAACTCAAATATTGAAAGTTGTTGTAATGGCTTCGGTTAGGAACCATTCAGCCGTAATTGTTGTTATAAACTTGTTGACTTAATTCAACATATCAAGGGTAACTTAACAAGTTGTTTTTCATAATTTCTATCAGTAGTTTAGCTATACCATAAAGTAATTAGCGAATTGAAGGGTTTTATTTGCTGAAATATATATTTTTCATTGTTCTTGTTGGTATACATGGCAAATATAATTCGAGAAAGCACTCTTCCTTGCGCTAATCTTCTACTGGCAATCACAGTATTCACAATTTCTCCCTTAATATTTTTCAAATTAGTTTTTGATGCTGCAGTCTAAATGAAACTCTCGTAATCTGATTTTGATCTTTTAGCTGTTTATATAAAATTAAAGCTACTTTGGGATCTGCTCCAAATTTTGTAGGTAACACTGATCTTAGGATGTCATCATAACGTGGGCATTAGTTTCTATTTCTCCAGGGCAGTAATAGCAGTTGAAAATTAACAGTTTTCAAAAGCATATAATGATATTCCTGCATAGAAAGGTTATAAATAGAAATATTTTTATGAATAATCAATATTTAAGCTGGCCAAATGTATCAGTTGGTTTCTTCCACATTATTTATTTTGCCAAGTAATACAACTTATTAGCAACATTTATTTGACTGTAATAAGTCACTGGAACCAGACTGTGACGTGGTGAAATTCACGTCACCCCTTTTCTTTAATTTTCAACACCTGTGAAAACCCCTCAGGCGTAAGCCCTTTCTGAATACCCGATAGGATTTTATCCTATCGGTTTTTTTGAAATTCCTATCGAGTTGTTTTTAGAGTGAGGCCCATTTGCAAAGTGATCAAGCGGGTAAAAACTCTCAATTTTTCTCTCGGTGCTCCCTGAATCTAAATCAGGGTCGCCAGACAGGAATTCAAGTGTTGATATCATTCGGAATCAACGCAAAATTTTCTAAAATAATGGAGCTAAACATTAGTTAAAAAAAAACCCTATTTGTCCCACTGTGCACCGTCCAAAACTTTTATAAGAAACTACTGGACTTAATGAAATTTTACTAACAAATCGAACACTAGCCCGGATGTGACAGTAACATCGGCTTTAAAAAATGAAGGGTATTTTTGATTGATTTTAGGGCAAAGAGGTTCAATGAATCGAATGAGATCATCTAGGTTGCTGTACGTTCATCCGTTCGTTTCCCTTAATAAGAGGATATGTTTATTTGACTGCAGAACTATATTGGCTGGTTTCTAGAGCTGATTTCTAGTCAAAATTTCCTCCTGGAGTTTCTTTTAAACGCTTTGTTTTCTAGTTGTTTATTTATTTATTTTTTTTTTAATTTTTCGTGTTTACTACCGTATGACATTAAAACGGCCATAACCCCCCATATATACTTCAAATTCAAAGCTGATTACACCGTTGGAAAGAGAGAAAAATTTCCTATTTTCCTGATGGAAAACTAAATTTTTTTAACTCTGCAAAATGGGTGAAAAATGAACTTGAAAAGGAGAATGTTTCAAATCTTTGAAATCTCTACTTCAGTTGGTCTTCAATCAGATCGTACATTCTATTTATGCACAGTGTGAAACATGCACTCTATCTCAGCTTTCTTCCAAGGTTAGCGGAATGTTGGCCAATATTGTTCACATTCGTTGCGAAATCATGGTGTGATAAAAGTTTACTCAACACCTACTAACCAGCTTATCTTCGGAATCATTATTGTTCCTCAGAATACGCCATAATCTCTGGTCGTGTGGAATTACTATGTACGTATATAAGATAACGCGATTGTTTCCGCCTTGTTCCAATTAAAATCAACGGAAATGACTGAATTCTAGGTACACACCTACTCTAGATGTCTGGGAGTAGCGAATGACTCGAATCTTAAAATATACCTACCGGGTTGGGTACCTTACAATCCAATCAATCAAGGTTGATTGACAATACCTAATCTAATTTATATACCTATCTCAAATCTTCATCTGTCAAAATTAAATGATGTTGACATCTTTCAAGAAAATATACAAAACTTCCAGTCATGCAGCATGACCGTATGAGCGAATTTTCATAAATTATCGTATTACATTATGTTATATTTTTGACATTTGAGCACCTTAAGTGCAAATAAATTGTAAACCACCAATTTCATGGGGGAAAATCGTTCTAAATAATTCTGTGTTTCAAAAAAGATTTTGGATTTAAAGCTTTATTGCCGTAGTAGAAAATACTAAAAATTGAATGTATTTTCCTTGGATAATGTGCTCTACCCACCAAATCTTGCTGTTTTTCTCCACTTAAATTAAAATTAACTCTAGCAAGACAACCAAAAACAACTGGTTGCCAGTACATGATGAAGAAGGAGGTCCCCCCTACTAAACAACCAACAATGCGATCTTATTATGTAAATTCAAGAGCTCTGATGAGGCCTTGACAGGCCAAAATACTCAGCGAATAAACACTTAAAAAATGAGAAGCCAATCAAGTCTCATCCTTAAAATCAACCTACGGAATAAGTTAACTCACCATATAACCACAAGCATTAGTGGTTCTTGCTGAATCAGTCCGCTGAAGAGAAAACCTGCGCCAGGTGAAACCAACATTCAACCACTTCAATGGCACGCCACACGGATAGAATAGCAGATCGAATCGCAACTTCGAAGTCGGCTACAACAGTAGATGGTTGTAAGCTTAAGTTTCTTTCTGGGGTAGAACTGATTGAATCATTGGGAAGGCGAGAAGGGGTTCAGCTGAGGACTGCTTACGCAGAGCGAACGATGAGTGAAAGTCACTTTGTATACAAATAAACACTAATGGAGAATGAGTCTCTCCAGTATATTGAAAAAGATGTAAGGTTTAGAGTTCCAGATAAACCTTCGCCCGAAACTGCTAATTAACGTGCAGCAACGTAGATGATTTCATTATCGGCCCATAAACCAAACAAAAAATACCATTTTATTTTGGAAGTTTTCGAGACGTCGAATTTTTAATATTTCAACCTTTAAATACTAGCTTTACGGTTGAGCTTTATTGATGCCCTTGTTACTGGGACATTCTTGGCCGATGGTATAATTTTTGAGCCAAATTTCAAAAAGTTGGGTTCTAGTTTGTCTGGAAGTTTTGAAAACTATTTTTATTTTTGAATATTTTCTCTCTCTCTCTCTCCCTCTCCCCCCCTCTTGCATCTGATCCGGCTCGTTTTTGCTGGATTCGTTGACTATCATGTTTTTGAACCTCGTGCAGTTATTGTTTTGATGATAAAAGCAGTCCGAGTGACTGGGAGGAAGACGAGTAATCATACTTTTCGGAGTCGCTCGACTCTCTCAGTCTGTAAACAGCCATCGTTTAGCTGTTTTCATATTACCAGCTAGAAAAAATTGCGCGATGGCCGGTTGTCCTTCAGGTATGTGTTGACATATATATTATAGAACATATCATGGAAAAATATTATATATACTGATGAAACACCGTAAAATCATTTTGAAAAAATTAGGTACTTGTTACTTAGTGATTGTTTGGAATTCGTTGAAGTTCTGCATTGGCGGCACAACGGCACCAAATGGTGGAACCATAGCGTCACCATTAATCAAATATGTACCTACGTTTCTGAAGCTGTTCACTTGAAAGTTTGTAGTAGGTGGACTCCCTTGACACCCAGAATCCTCTGTGTGTTATTGGTGGCACCATGGCACCAAATGCTGACGCTAGGCGTAACCTTCAAGTTAAGATAGATATTTCTTAATTAAGCTATTGACTAGAAATTTTGTAGGTAGACCCGTTAGACTCCTAGAATTCGCTGTATAGTTAGAGGTGTCACCGCGGCACCAAATGGTGGCACCGCGATTTCACAACCATGATATTAAACAACTGATTTTCAAACTTCGTGAGGAACTTGGCCAGCGGTCCAACTCGTTGATACTTAATGTGATTTTCTAGTGAACCCGTTATTTGTGGTAGATACTAATCAATTGTTAAATCCACGAATTATGTACCTATGATTTTTATGATCGTAGCATGAAAATTATAATGAAGTCAAGGGCGTTACTACCACACTATACGTGCGATAGTTTCCAATAAAATGATCCAGGTATACCTAGTACAATATGAATAATTAATTTAAAAAATAGGGTATGTGTTGTACTTAGTATTTTGGTACGTAGTCGTAACATAAAATATAAAGTGTCAACATCCTTATTATTTGTTGGGAATATTAACTCATTTAAATACATAAATAGGATAGCTGAAATTATCGGCTGTAAATTTTAAATTTACATAATATGTAAATTACCTCCCTTCATTTTCAATCGATGGTATTAGATTGCAGTTCCAAAGAAGTGTTATACCTACTGTTATAAGTGGACGGCGTTTTTTAATATATATTAAGCGACAGTTTCATTATTTTTGGAAAATTGCGATAAAAAATTTTGGGCTTCCGTTTCCTCTAGCCTGGGTTGTTCCAACCGATTTTGGTAAAACTTCGTTCTGTAGAGTGTTTTGGTAGGTTTACATCCAAATAAAAAATCCCTAAAAATCAAACCGTTTACGCTCTTTGTCTCTTAGTTGTTATTTGCAAATTCGAAAAGTTATATTATGCAGTAATACAAAAGCTAACCAACCGCCAAAGCGTTGTTTATTCGGCCATTGCATTGAAATACACGCTTCCTGCGTTGAATAGTAGATAATATGGCTTTGGAGCTCACTCAGCTGATCGATGACCTCTCATGCTTCTTCAGTATTCTCCCTTGAGCCTCCCTCTCAAATTTCAGCTTCCTGCATTGAATAGTCGACAAAATGGCATTGGAGCTCACTCGGCTGATAAATGACCTCTCAGTCGTCTTCAGCATTCTCCCTTGAGCCTTCTTCTCAAATTTCAGCTTACTGCATCGAATAAGAGACAAAATGGCTTTGGATTTCTCTCCGCTGATCAATGCGTCAGAGGCCCCTGATTCATCTTTATCCTCGCCATGTTACAGATTACATTCATACCAAGTTTCAACAAAATCGGAAGTCGGGAATTGGCATCTAAAACGGTTTTAAGAGGACATTTATACATACATCAACGGACAAAGTGAGCACAATAGCTCATTTTTTATTTTTTAAAAGGAAAAGCGCTAAAAACCAATTATGACTAAGCGCCTTTCTTCAATCAATAAATAATATCCATTTCCACAATACAACTTTTTTGGAAAGTGCCACAAATATGCGGATTCCAGAGTGTAATGCTAAGGGTTTGTCACTTACTTTATCCGTATAAGGTTATTTGAATATTCAAAGTCGAACAATGAGACCTAAAGAAACTGATTCTACACGACGAGAGGCTTAATAGGTATTTGCATAACGCCGTCCATTATAACAATAGGGTAAGTATATTTTGATTTTCGAATTTGTTTGTACCTGCATTAATTGTGTGTACGTTTTGAAAACTAATAGGTGCGGCTGCAGAAAGAGAAACTACTGAAGATGTCAACAATGTACAGGAAGTGCATCAGGAGCCGGTGAAGGAGGTGCTCAACGTCTTGATGGAGGATGAGCAAATCTCACCAGCGCTTCTGGCAACTCTCTTCCTTGTTTTGGGGATAGTCGTGTTCATAGCTGTCATGATGAAAAGACTCACGATGTAAGTCAGAATTAATTACGCTTATTAAGTAACAATTTTTGTCTCTGAATATCGTGCATGGAACTGAATTATCGACAACGAATCCCGAATGATTTGTAATTTCCATTGTTCGGCATTTGCATACGAATCAGAACGAAATCAATGAGCGATACTCATGGGTGTGAAAATGGTACTTAAAATATTTTTAAATGGAAGGATTCCATTCTAAGAATTTTGGCATCAACCTCACTCTCCTGCTATGCGTAGTTTTCTTTCTATGATTTTTCAAAGTTTCAAGCCAAAGCACCCCTCCCGCCTGGGAGGAACCCCCTGCCCAGTGTGACGTCACCAGAACAGCATATTTTGAAAAATCAATATACTGAGAAATGAGATAGGTGTTGCTCCACTAGGTAGCACAGTGCTGAAATTGACCTTGGTTTGGTAGGTGAAGATTCTGGAAATGGGGAACTATCGTGCACCTAAATTTTGCTTTTTTTTTTCTTCTTTTCAATTAACCACTTCATTTTTAATTATAACTGTGGGGATAGTTGGTTACGTTGGAAAGAAAGTGAAAGTAGTGAAAGCTTATAGAGAAAGTGATTATTCCTGAAGAAGCGGAAGAGGAGCACAATCTTCAACTCCAATGCTTCTTGGCTCCTAAGCGCTCTTCACTTCTCTCCTCAGACTTCTGATTCGCAGAGATTGCCCGGATGGTAGCGAACTGAATCTTCGTCCTCATCCAGCCCATGATCTGACTGGGGCCGTTCCCATTTATTGGACAGTGCGCTTCTTATACGTTTGAGAAAAATGTCCATCTCCTTGTGGAGTACACCTTCGCAGGTGATTACTAGCGGATTGAAAGATCCTCCAAGGTCCACCGCAGCTTGATCATATTTGCAGTGCTTTTTGTTTGCTGGACATTAGAGTATGGCTTGGAAGTCACGAGATAGGTACGAAGGGGCATTGGAATTTACAATTCTGACATCAAAGAACGCCACCCTCTCTCTATCCCACACCCCCGTTGCCTTCACATCAGCTATTAGCATAGGCATTCCATTCTCCGCCTGTCTCATAACTAGTTCAGTTGTCACCTCCTTAAATGCAAGACGTGCCAACTCTGCAACCTCGTCCTTCAGGTTGGCCATGTTTACCACACCTCCCTTCTTACAATTGAGTGTGTGGTTTAGGCTCATGGGCGTTCCACATCCTTCGCAGTTCATGGTTAGGTTCAGAGGTTTTCGTCCATGTCTCAGGACTAGAGCATCTTGGAATTGGGAGCAAGACAAATCCAAATTGTCTGAAGCCAGTGGTATCACTAAGAGCCACTGCGAGACATTTCCTTCCACGATTCGGCTTGCTTGACATTTTTGGCTTTGGTTCCTCATCAAAATGGCACTTCCTTCCACATGTAACGCATTCCTCTACTTCCTTCCGCATAACTCTGCTACCAACAACTTCTCAAAATGAATGCATATAACCCAACTGAAAGAAGATATAACTAGATCTGTCACCTCAAACGCTTATTACTAGAACTAGGTTTGAAGGGATCTGGGATTCACAGAATGCAAAAATCATAAAAACAAAAATTAAAGAAATCAATAATACACACAACAATAAAGAAAAAGCAAGATACATGGAATGATCTTAAATTCATCTTATACTCGTCTGTATATATGCGCTTGAAAGACCAGACTTGCACAAAGTTAACCATCAAAATAGCAAAAATTAGACTAGTAATGAGAAAGTCCCAGATTTCTATCTGACCTAAATGAATCAGTTATTTGTGGAAACCCGACGAACTATGCTCCATATGCGATCTTATTCAACATGAGACTATTAGGCTATTAGGGAATATTATCTATTGGAATATTTAAATAATGAACATGAAAGTTAGGATGACCAGATCACCAATATCTTCAATGTAACCACGTTAAATCAAGTACCTAAATGAATTATTTCATTACATAGCTAACGCACTAAAAACCAAAGCTTTTCCTAGAAACGAATGGTGACTATTGAATATAAATTGAAAAAACAGAATATTAAATAATTTAATAACTACTGCTACCTATCAGATGGTAATTGATTTTGTTCCTTATTAATTGTTTAGTTAGGTATCTAAAAAAAATGTACATATACATATACACAGAATGTACATATGTATTTAACCTTTTCACATCTATTATATTATAATGTAGTATGATGTAACACTTTTGAGATAGATGTTTATGCCTATAGAAGTTCTAATTGAAGGGGTGAAATAGTAATAATACATAAATGCAAATAATGTACTTACACACTTTCTAATACTCTTATTAAATAATTTTGTATACATATTATGTTTAGTAAGGGCTACCACTTCTGTATTGGCAAACTTACGGGAAATAATGCATTTCTCTCTCTCTCTCTCTCTCTCTCTCTCTCTCTCTCTCTGCGTATGTGTGTGTGTGGGAGTGTGTTTGTGTGTCTGTCTGTCTGTCTCTCTCTCTCTCTCTCCTTCCTCTTCCCAGTAGTTCGCAATATTGTGTGCTGTGAGTGAGTACGCGGATTAAGTTATAGAAGGGAACAAAATAATTTTCTATTGATTTTTCTCTCTAACCACTGATTCTAATTCACATCTGATGAAGTCAGAAAGAAGTAGTTTCTTTCGCCGTACCTAAGAACTTAAAACCTGAAATACCTGAAATCCCCGGTATATTTTAAAGGAATTCTTCAGTATTGGTGGATACCAAATTGATGCATTATCATCCTCTTGCCAGAGGGTAAATGTGAACCGGATATATGATAAGTTAAGAAAAAATATAATAATAGATTCTAACTATTGCCCCGGTTCTGTATTATAAGATGAAAATGAAGAATTCTTAGAATTAACTGAACGTGACAAGAGTGGTTATTTCCCGTTGGTTGTCATTTCCCGTTGGCGCCGTCATTCCTAATCCTATTCAAATATGTAGTTTTCCAGTCAATTATGGAGTGTCTTTAATTAGAATCTTGAAGGAGACTATGAACGTGAGTGATAATCGTTTATTTGTATTCGAATGGAAAACTTGGTGAAAAAAGGGGATCGAAATTGGAGGTTGGTGCCTGAAAGGTTGAACGAACTTGTTGCAACAAGATTAGATAAATCGATCAAACATTCTTCCGGATTTGAAAGTGTTTACGGAAAATGATGCAACTTTTTGTGATCGTACGATCATTACGATGCATCGAGAATAAAGTATAGAAGGCTAACAGTATAAACTTGCTCCGCTACGGGCGATTTATGGTAGGTAATTGAATTGCACCTTGTGCCACGTAAGATGGATTCGTTCCAAAAATGCTCCAATTCAAATTTCAGCAATCAAATTTCAACTTGTAGGTATTTGTTTGGGTTAGGTAGATTCTAGCTAAATTGCAAATTTACTATTTTATTAATTATAAGTGTTCAGTCGTTTTCTATTCTAACAATATATACCTACCAAAACGTTTCCATGCGTCTAGTTTATCTTGACATGCTTCCAATCATCCAAACTTTGGTTGATTTCTTCCGTGTTTTCAGTGGTTCTCAAAACCGCCCCCTTCACCTGGAAAGCAGCATGAGAAACAAAAATAAACGCTTACAAATCCGATTCAGACCATTCTAAGACCAAACCCGTGAAAACTGATCTCAAATTCAGTGAGCATCAGGAATTTAAAAAAGATTTTATTTTATATTATGAGCTCTCAGCACAAGACTGTCTATGTGTTCTTTGAGTATGAGAATTTAAAAATTATTTTCATGCACATACATTTCAGAAGTGATATACTTATCAGTGATATATTTGGTTAGGTATATGTAATATGCTAAGCACGAAAATCTATGTAATTATAGGTACAAATAGAAAAAGGAAGAAGAATACGGAAAAAGCATCATACATAGAAAAGGGATTTGGCGGGGAATAATGGTTACCATGGGGAAAAAAACCAATCAGCTATTAACAAACAGTACAAAAAATAACTGAAGATCAATTTTATATCCAATTTTACATTCATAAAAATGAAACATCTAATTCATGACACGAGGTCAAATCGTCCCGCTCCGTCATTGTGAATGAGAAGGTTTCCTCAGGACGGTTAGGGGTCTTTTAGTCATAATTTGTATGGTTACAAGAACGGCCTGACGCCCTAAGCCTAAGGCTGTTTGGGTTTTGTTTCTAACATTAATACATCTGTTTTTTCGAGCTTCGTATTCCTAGCAAAACTAGTGAAAAACGTCTAGTTCAGATTGGAATCAGCAGTATGAGGTCAAAAAGCCTCGTCCCGTTCTTAAATTTAAAACTGCCTAGGAAGTAGAAAACTTATAATCAGACATAACTCATCATACAATTTTTTTTACTTAATTCTAATGAGTAAAACTTCTGTTGACAGGAAGCCGGAATCGATACGTTGCGCTGGACAGATGAAACCAACCTTGTTCAAATACGGATCCATAGTGCTCCCACTTGACGAATTATACAAGCAGGACATCAAGCGAAAAGCTTTCTTCGCGCACGATGGCGTCACCCACGGCAAAACCCGACCGACGCGATTCATCAGCGTTTCGAAAATGTGGAAAGAGCAGCAGTCGAAAAACAAGATCAGCAGTATCCCCGAAGAGCCTGAGGACACGGAGAGTTACTACAAAATGGCGTTTGTCTGTTGAAACTGATGCTGCTGACTTCAGCATGAGCTGTGAGTGTTGGTTCAGGCCAGCAGGTATGACAGAAGTAATCGTCGTTCGTCACTTTTATCCCCGTGCCTGTTTTTCTAATGGAACCTGGTAAAAGGATGATGAACAACTGAAGCAATAACAGGTGCAAGTTACAGAAAGGAATGGAGGTTTGATAGGAGGATGATAAGTTCACCAGGTGAGTACAAGGAGGAGTTTGCCCTTTATACACTGTCCCAGTTTTGCTGTTCCTTTTCTCACTATACAAAAAATATACCAGATTAATAATACAAAAATTAACTGTAGAATTTTCGTAACAATTGTGATTTTTTACAATACGATTTCGATCGTATGACTGACTCATGTTATCATAATTGCGAAAGACTTATTTCAAAAGGTAAATGTTCATGCTTCATTTAAAAGGAAAATGTTTATATTTAATTAAAAAAGGAAAGCCTTATGTTTGAGAAAGTACCATTTCTGTTTATGAAAGGAGTAGTTTAGTTTGCGAATGTTATATACTGTGCTGGAAAGAAATTAAATCGGGGTGATGTGAGTGAGCTGAAAATATTCATACTTTTCCGAGAGTTCTAGACTGATTGATGACTCATTGTGGCGTCACATGTTTTATTCAGATTCGATATAGTTATCTGTATTTTCCAACTAAGAGCTATTTAGTCAGCGCTAATGCTACACAACCAAATGAACGAGATATCGTGGAGCAAATTAGTTATGCCACCAGATGCCAAACATCGATAATAATCGTATAGAACCTTACTCATGTTTTATTTGTCATTAAATGAACTATTAATTAATGACGTATTTGCTGTTATTTAGTTATTTTAATTTAATGAGGGGAGGTCTTGGATGTTGCATGTCAACGCAAAGAGCTACAAATGCTGTTTATTATGTAATAAACAACTTTTGTAGCTCTTTGCGTTGACATGCAACCTCCATCATCACCCTTAATCAAATTAAAATAACAAAATAACAGCACATATTACATCATCAACTGATAGTTTATAATTTAATGACAAAAAAATTATGAATGAGGTTCTACGATTGTTGTTGATGTTTGGCCACCAACTGCGTAAAAATTTTGACAACTGCCACCCGTACCCAAGTGACTTACCTTAGAATAATTTGAACAAAATGTTAAACGGGAAAACCGTTAATTTCACGGCTGTGAAGTAATAGAGAGTTTATGTTCTTCCGGTTATTTTCTAGGTACCCGTATATACCTACTTAAAAAGACGGGAATACCAACTGCGCATGCGCGATTTTTCTCGTCCTACGCGTAGTCATCATAACCTGACACAAAGGTGACCACAGTTTTAATTGGTTCTCCTTCTGACTGCCGTCCAATAACTTTTCCCATGTAAAGTTAAACTTATGATGAATATAATTGGGCTATTAAATCAAATTCAGTTGATCACGTGAACGAAGTACCTATTTTTCTTGAACGACGATTTTTTTCTTGATTTTGATTTGCTTAAAATTTAGTATCAGGCACCCCATAAACGCTCTCCAAGTTTCCCTTCAATATCTCAAAAACAGTGGGGGGAAATTAGGGGGGAGAGGGTAACATCTCTTAAGAAAAATGGTCAGATTCCATGCTACGAGAAGCTGAAGACGAAGTTCCTGCCTTAATAGCTGACATCAAGGTGGAAGGGGTATGGGAAAGTGAGAGGCCGGCGTTCTTCGACAATCGCATAATCAATGCCGACGCTGTTTCTCACTCTTCCCATTCCTGGAAGCAAGTAGCCCAATCAGCAGCAGCAGAGAAACAGGAAATATGACCAGGCAGCGGAAGACCGTCGAGGTTCTTTCACCCCCCCTAATCTGTTCAATGGATGACGAGTTTAATCTGTTTTTGAAAAGGATGGCTCACAATCTTGCCGAGAAATGGAGACGACCCTACTCACAAGTCTTGGGGTGGACCAGGATAACAATTCAAATGGCCATATTGAAAGCTATTTCTCTACGAATACGTGGGACGCGGAGAAGGTTGAGGTCTCTGGGGATGGGGAATGGAGCCGCTCTCCCATGGTTGAGCGATAAGTTTTAGTAATATTATTTTTGTTTGATTGTTCTGTTAATAAATTTTTACCCTCCTCCCCCCCCCCCCCCCCCAAAAAAAAAAAAGATCTCACACAATTGAAAAAAGAAAGAAAACTAATAAAAAATTTGTTCACAAAAAAGCAAAAGTCATCCCTTAATTCTTTTGAGGTGTGTAGTCGGTCGGGTGGCAGTTGATCGTAGCCCAGAGCAACAACTACAGGCGATCATTCTCAAAGAGAAAGTGGTGTGAAAATTGGTGCGCAGAATTGCCAGCACAGAAATTTAATGTACTCTGGGTATCCGATACCGCGCAACGCGTTATTGGTTAGTTCACAATAATTGACATGCATTATTGTTAAAATAAATGCACCTGAATATATCCTTTAACTTACATGTTTCGTTAAGTAATTTATCGAGTTTTGTACTTAACATGATACCTCCTGTACTCGAATATTGATTTGGTTACAATGTCAATTAAATAGATTCCACCAATCGTAAATTCACTGTTGCATACTAAGCGCTTAATGGAAACCTACGTATACGTTCCATGTAACTTGATTAAAATTATTCAAAAATCTTAGAAATGGTTGACCTTCACAACAGACTGTGAAGATGATAAAATTGAACTGAAGTGGAACTGAATGTATAAAATAATTAATTATTACATGATATATTTAAATTTCTACAAACATGAAACACGTTAGCACACGTTTCAAAAAGTATTATTTATTTATTTCTTATTAGCGATAGAGTGGCTGATATTATTAATTTAAGATTTTATTTTTTATATAATTTTTATGAATTGTGAGTAGTACCACAAGTTTTCAATAATTTTTATACAAATTTTATTGTAAAATATGTTTATTATATAATAATTAATTGCAAACCTATTTATTTATATTTCTGAGTTATTAGCTCATAGAATGCAGCTTATAGCTAGCTTATGTGATTTTTATTTGAAATTTGTTCTTGTAAATTAAATTTATACTTTTGTATGACATAGTTCACCTTTCACTGGCCTTTGTATTTATGTGCATATCGTTGTTTGTACGAGTGTGTGTTTGTATTAAACAAATTCAGATATAATCTTCAAAAAATTAAATGTGAACTCATGATTCTAAATCTGTATTGTTCTATCGTATTGCACCTTCTGACGGAACTTGAAGTCTCGCAAAGTAACATACTTAGATGGTGACGAAATTATGAAACTATCCAATCAATCAGTTCGACTTTCCAAAGTGACCTCCGGTGTAGGAGGAGCTTCGAGGAAAGTAATAGATTTTCTAGAGTAGTTTTCTAGAATAGTTTTAGTAAATTATCTGGAACAGTTACTACGATAGGTACTACACCCTAGGAAACTATTCATAGGATACTGCTTAGTTGCTTAAATATTTGTTGGTTTCGGTTTATTTTCAGTAATATTAATTTGTAATGATAAATACCAAAAAAAAAAAAAAATCGAATTTTCGTAAGAAATTGTGTTATATTGTGTTAAATTGCTTTGAAGTTTGAGCTTTTTGAGTGCAAAGAAAATGTTAACTATTATTTTTATGACAAAAAACGCATTGTAAATAGTAATCTGCTGTTCAAAAAGACTTTTAGCTCTTGTGGCAGTTTTTATCGATTTTATTGCAAATTTTAATGAAATTCTAATACAGTTTTCTTGCATAGTTTTGTGAATAAATTTATAACATTATTTTTTAAATTTGATAAACTTTATTTGGGCAATATTCTGATAAAAATTATAAATTTAACAACTTTTAGCTATTTTTAGTGATTTTTTCTGCATAACTCTTCTAAACTATAGTCCATTATGATGAAATTGTCAATAAATTTTACGATATATCAACTAGTTACATCTGAAATACCAAGTATACAGATAACTATGTAGATACCTACCCCAGGCGGTTTCCCGTAGGTTTTGTTATCCACGGACCAATAAACAGCACGTGCTTATGCGCAAACATGGGTCATATTATGGTCATGCTGCATGACTGGAACTATCTTATGATCTAATGTATAGAATTTGCTCAAAATTAGAGGGAAATTGAACTCGAAGAGATATCACAGGATTTGTTTTTACAATTTGATCAATATTTGCTGCGCATTACTTTAATAACAATTAATATCTGACGTACGTGAATGCAGGAAATGGAAAAAATAGCTACGGAACCAGATAATTTTCTATTTCTTTTCTATGAAGGAACCAGGTACTTTCTTCCCCTTGAGAGAACCAAGATGACTGACACCCAATAACTTCCAAAAGTATTACACCCGCTTTGGTATATGTGCGCCTGCAATTCCCAAGCTTACTAACGCAACACTTACCAGCAGTGCAAATTGCCGAGGCTCTAATGTCATGGCGACTGCTAAAACGAGCTCTAATTTTCATCCAGTGCCTACACATTCATTAATTTAGCATTATAGCATACATACAGCATACCTACAACGTATTTTTACATTTATACGTTAAGTTCTGCGCTCTGCTTTGAGGTTCCAAAACTCGGCGATTCATTGATTCAGAATGGCTACTGCACTTTAATTCGCTAATGAAAGCAAAATACCGAAACTATTCTAATTCCGAAAATTTTCTCAAGTATGACATTTTCAAGGATTGTTTGCGTTAACTCTAAAATAATGACCCCCGCTTTTTATAATCGTCCAATCATTAGGAGCGTGTAAGCATTCACAATTATCAATTCAACAAAACCTTGTTCGCTACTCTGTTGGAGTGTGGTCCTAAGGTGACTGAAATTAATTTAACGGGTTCAGTTATATGACCAACTGATCGGGCGTAAATTTGAAACTAGTTTTCAGAGCAAACGCTGAATTTTTTCGCCCATATTGATGATGAGTTGATTTAAAAACGGCTGGTACCAATTTATTATAGAAAGACGTAAGCCATTTTCAAGACGTCAAGTCGGTTTGGCATTTGACAGAAACACTCAACATTTGATCAAATTCATCGTATAACACATATAATCGAATAAGTACTAGAAAAAAGGAAAGTTCACTATGCTTCCCTTCCTTCCTTGACGTCACTCAGGCATTTAGGTTACAAAGTTAGGGATGCGTGACCATAGATGTATATATATATGTATAAAAATAGCTATGTGTGGGACAAGCTACGGGAAAACATTGCTTACCACTCTAATCGTTATTTCTGATAAAGCAAGAATATCTCCCTGAAATTAAGATGAATACTGTCATGGCCCCGACTTGTATTTCACACACGCGCGTCAGTTCAGCCAGACCAAGCAGTGAAAATGAATGAAACTAAATCGGGACTCGTCGGTTTCACAAACAAAACTATATATTAGTTTATTTCGAGAGCAGAGTAATTCCACAAGTTAACGAAGCCAAATGCTTCGATTAAACGTCAATACCAGGCTCAGGTAGAAACCACGCGTCGAGAAAAATGAAGAAGGAACTTCCTCAAATTCTTTGAAATCTATTGGCTAACAGGAAGATGGTTCAAGATATCAATCCATCAGGACCGCTCCGATAGAGGGGTTGGCGGGAGGGTGTGTGCACCCCCCCCCCCCCCCCCCCCTCTCGGCCACCTACTTTTTGGCAATTTGGGAAATTCGCAAACTGAAGAAACGTGAAGAAAAAACGTTACTCTCAAATCGATGTTGAGGAACAAAACTAGGTCTAGTTAATCCGTATCAATTCATTAGGTTTTTCAATCGACCTTCTGTGGTAAACCATCTTACAAAATTTGATGGGTTGTAAAATATAAAAGAAAACCTTTAGTTTACCACTTATAATTATTTGAATAATCACAAAGTTTTTCACTCAGATTCTGAGCATCTTCCTATGATGCTCAGAAGATGCTCAAATCTGAGTGAAAAGCTTTGTGATTATTCAAATAATTATAAGTGGTAAACTAAAGGTTTTGTTTTATATTTTACAACCCATCAGATTTTGTAGTTAATGCGTAATTGAACCTATTTACTTTCCAAGTATAGTTGCCGTAATATTTGTCCTCCGGAAATGTCAATACAGGTATAACGCCTACAAGATGTCAACTGCTAGTTTTGCAATACTTATCTGTTATACACGCTCTAGTGGAGTGGAAGAAGGCGCCGATGAAAGTATTCATGGAGATTATTATACAGGTATTTGCATACAGGCCTACGTATATGTACATAGGTATAGATATATGTGTTATTCTAGACGATAACTCTCCTTAGGGTTGAGATAAAAATCCCGTTCTTGAGCCAAAAAATCAAGCTTTCCAAGTGAAAGGATGAGTTTATTGGCCAGCACTTTAATACATTAAATTGGTCACATTTTGAAATAGGTAAGCTAAAAAGTAAATACATAAAAATAAAAAAACTAAACAACTCGTAAACGAGTTCCACTATCTGCTTTACAAGCAGATACCATGTTAAATGGTGGTCTTTGATTGGGGATTTCATAACGGTTGTCCTCGAGAGTTGTAAACAAATCCTTAAACAAATCCCTGGGCCGCATGGCCGCATCCCGACTAATTCCAACAAAACAACGATTTACTTATAGATATGTTGAAAATAACTCTGGAGAGAAGCCACTACAATGAGTTGTTGTTTAGAGTCGACTGTTGTCAAGAGGATGATAATGTTTCCTATGGAGTGGAGTAAATGATGCTATTGCTTTACGTTAAGAATATTGTAACCGGCTTATTAAAATTGTTTATAGTCCAATCAACTAAGTTTAGGAATGTAGCCAGGTACGTAAGGAGGGGGAAATTATTAGCCTGAGATGTGAACATTTATCACATAAATCAAGCGCATTCCAACGAGTGGCGAACGATTTATGTTCGATGAAAACTGCGGAAGTTCCATTCCCCTAGCAACGGCTGGGTTGTACGTGAAAAACACTGAAATTGTGACACAAATTTTGCATCACGGAAATTTTTGGTTGACCCCCCAGAGCAAAGACATATCCATGTCAAAATGGCTAAAAACGGCCAAAAATTGTTGAATTTATAGTTTTTAACTGAATTTCCCTAAAAAAAAAAAAAAAAAAAAAAAAAAAAAATCAACGATTAACTTGGACATTTAAAAATTTGTGAGAGAACGATGCTGAAAATCGTACTTAAATTTCATTAATATTTGCCGAAAAATCTATAAGAACTGCGAAAAGAAATCTGAAAATTCAAAATCTTTTTTGAATTGCTGAATTTTATTTTTTTAGTATGAGTTATTTTGCCAAAAAATTTGTGTTTAACGATTTCTTTGTACTCAAACTTGTGATGGATAGGAGTAGGTAGTTCCTCTTTGTCGATTCTTGAAAACGCTGCAGCTGGGGATATTGTTGAGGTTTATTCAGCCATCAGGATATCCTCTAGGTGTAGCAAGTTAATCGCCTCCCTCGTTTGAAGGAGGGAACACTCATTTCCATCACTCCCTTGTCATAAACTGCTCAAATTTCGATTCAATTTTACATATTATAATACAATAGGTGATTTGAACTTCCGACGGGCTCTACCTATTAATTTGTGAAATGAAG
Organism: Adelphocoris suturalis; assembly: GCA_030762985.1. Taxonomy (NCBI): domain Eukaryota; kingdom Metazoa; phylum Arthropoda; class Insecta; order Hemiptera; family Miridae; genus Adelphocoris; species Adelphocoris suturalis. The sequence goes on along the minus strand of CM061044.1, from coordinate 21,401,836 downwards.
TAACTTTTTGTCTGAGCCATAGGTGGTGGATCGTGGGTAGTTGGTTGGGGCCCCTCGTAGCTTCCCTATTCTGCATCACTCACCAAAGGGTGCCTCGGTTTTTTCTCCCTGCTCCCTGCGCACCATCAGAGGCGCATTACCAAATTAACTGTGAAAACTAATTAGAATCAATTAGAATCAGCGACAGCCTACTCCCACTTCCGAATTTGCGATTCACATTCCTGTTGACGGTTTTATCTCTAACACGTGCTGTTTATACCTACTACTGTGGAACGTAAGCGGTTGGATGTGCGCTGTACAGTGCTCCAGGTAGTCTCATTCAATTCATTTCAATATTCTTCAAAAATCAACAAAGTATCATTATATATCAAAAGTAACTAATTTCATCTTTTTTTCTTGGGGTTGATCGCCATACAGCTCTACCGATCTTTGGGTTCCTACACCACTGTTTAGGTTTCCGGACGTTTGCCTCAGTTAATGGAGCTGAGCGATCCACTTGATTAGCCACAGTCATTCGGTCCCCAAGTCTTCCTTGGCTATCGATTCGCCTTCTTCTCGAGCTTGGTATGTTAGTCGAAGCCTACTCCATCTTACAGAAAGAAAAATACTTATATCATTAGCATTGCAATTTGCTTTCGAGTCTACCTAGCGGAATCAATGTTTTCACCTTTGGTAGATGAAAAATGTTTTCCTCCAAAACTCAAATTCCCCCTCTCATTTCACGTTTTAGAATTTAGACTATTGTAAGTGTGTGTGTGTTTGCTTGTTGGCCACGCACTTCGCAGTAGTTAACATAATAGGGTTGGATAAATCGAGAGCTTTCGAACGAATGGTCAAAGAATTTTGTGGGATGAAAAATGACGAATTACCATTTCCCTAGCAACGACTCGGTTGTAAGCGGAATCATCAGTAAATTGATGCAACACATTTTACTTACACATAAACGCAACACATTTTCGTTAAAAAACTACGCAACACATTTTCGTTAAACAACTACTCAACAGATTTTCGTTAACATAAGACGTTTCGTTTTCGGTTGGAGATGGGAAGCCTAAAACATATTCCGCGTTAAAATCATTTGGCTGGAAGTAAGTAACGAATTATAATTCTGTGAGTTTTTGTTAAATAACCACCAAGGCCGCGGATGGACGCAGCTAATTTTTACAGGATACTTTAGACGGTAACGAGAAACTTTACCGAACCTTAAAGTCACGTCAAATCCTTGACGGATCTAGTTGTAACGCTAAATCCATGGAAAGATGAAATTATCCCTAGGAGGTTATTTGAGTCCATGGAAGGAGGTTATTTTAGACGATAACGTTTTTTCCGGATTGCGGTCCGTTTACTTATCTGTACGGAAGGATGCGTCATAGTAACTCATTGCGTCAGAGTACGCAGACGTATTGTGTTTTACGGATGTACTAGGAACTCTCTAATAATAACAACCTGCAAAGCGCCGCACTCTGCCTCAAGGGATACAGACGCACGGAGGGTATAAAGCGATTCACCCTGCAGGAATACAAAGAGTATATTTAACATCAGGAGGCTCAGAGGCTCAAGAAAACCGTTTCAACCCACAAGTTAAGTTTCCGGCTTACAGATGCTAGATGTATGATGGATGTACTCACTGAAATAGCTCACGCTTAGGATGTCGTAAACGACCCTCTTCTATTTGGCATACTGACTTACAACCTCTTAAAGTCACCCTATACAAAGAAAACGACTATTTAGGCGACAAGGTACCTACAACACCCTCTCCTCTCCTTCTCGAATCTACAGAAAAAAATAAGGGTCAACGCGTTGACATCTTTATTCCGTTTTATTTTGGCCAAAGGATAATACACGATCGTCAACTTTGGCTGGCTCTTTTTAAAAGTCACCATCCCGGAAAAAAAGCTCCTTAGTGAGCCCATAAAGGTCGACGGACCCTCGAGGTGCAGGACTTTGATGAGGAGGCGCTTCTCTTCAATCTTCGGACATCAGAAGAGAAAAGAAAAAAAAGCGTCGTTCGTTTTACCTGGCGCCAACTAAGGACGGCCCCCTCCTATTTGTTTCTAAAATGTCATTTTCCTAACTCCTTTGCCCGCTGGGCTTTTTGACGGTGCCGCTGGCACAGGTAGGCTACCTGACTCATTCCTATCCAACACATTGGACGTCTTTTATTTTAACTCCCGTAACCGACAGTGACAGACTAAAATTTTTTTCCCCCTTCAAAAATTGACTCTTTTGTCCCGGGTCAATTGGCTTTACGCCCTTAGCCCGTGACGGATACTTGAAAAGCGGTCAGTAGGGCGAGATGTCCCAGGCCATTTTGCATGATCTGGTGCGGCGTTCTCGTATTTAAGTAGGTAACCAAGTTCACCACGGCTATATGGGTGAAAGCTTCATTCATTTATTTAATTATTACATATTTTTATATATAATATACCTAATACTGAGAAGTATAGTTCGGGCCCCCTGGTTCATGCGGAATGATGATATTCATTGTCACTTGAGGATAGAAACGGTCACTGAAATGATTGACAAATACCTATGCAAGGAAGCACGAACATCGCCTCCACAAACACGAGAACCTGGAGATGCTCAACCTTTTAAACAACGAAGGAGAACTTCGGCGACTCAAGAGAAATAAATCTCTGGACCTAATTGTGCTGTGCAAATAGTGCAAGTGTAATTCAGTGTTGGTTTTTAACTGTTCTTGTTACAAGTACGGGCCAGGTTTTGCTGTAAACCTCCCCCTTTAGTGAGCTTAGCATGAAATGAAATATTGCTAGATGAAGTGTCTATGTTTCAGTTGCAATATATAAATCACGAAAAAATATTTAATTATTACTAGACGTATAATAACGCATCAGCACAAAAAAAGAAGAGTTTACGCTTACGCAGAATGCAGTATTGATTTGTGGTAACTGAACTGATAAGTGTATTTTTCAGCATAGTCAGCACATTCCCTGAACATTTCATTGTAATCGGGAGATAACTGTGGAAACTAAGCTTGTTCAGTCGTACGGTATCAGATCACGGATCTTAGCAGCTTCACATAAAAAGAAGCAGATGCTGTTAGAAGCTGATGTCAAAATGTGCAGGTTCTGCTCCCTAACGCGTGGAATTTCATCGCAATCACCAGTAATATTCATGTATCCAATACGGCTCTCAGGTAATATGTTTTGTGAACACCCTTCACGACCTGTTCGTTTACTTAAGGCGGATTTCATAAACAAAGCCTGAATGAGTTTACTCACACTCACCTAAATAGAGGGCCACCTTCTATTCAACGGTTCGAATTCATAGTTGTGTGGGGTGGTTCACTCAGTAGTCAGGGGCACACTCAGATTACACGAGTTTGACATTTCAATCAGGGAACACTCAGTTTTTAAACTTGAGTTGGCAGCTCCGACAATATGTTTTAGGGGAAGTTTCCCAGGTTTGAGGGAAAAGGGATGGGGAAATTCCCTCTCACATTCCACTCTGGTCAATAACTACAGTTCCCAATTCTTAGTGTTTTTGCTTTTTGTGCCGTTTTTGCTCCTTGGGGAGACAGGACATAGGCTTTATCTGACAAAGGCGAAAGTCATTGGTCCTCTCGCCTGGATTGGGGTCTTTTAGTTGAATTGAACCCTTGTTGCTTGATTGTTGAAGTGCTGATAATTTGTGTTTATGTATAAAATCAAATGAGAAAATCATTTTCTCACTTCTTTTCCGTTGAACCGTCACAAATCTATACATAAACACAAATTATCAGCACTTCAACAAACAAGCAACAATGATTCGATTCAACTATGGGACCCCAATCCAGGCGGGTTTTGAGGAACAGAGATGTAGTTGAAAATAAAAAGAGCTATAGGTATAATGAGACTGTTGGACAAAAAGAAGACGTGGGGTTTTGGGAGAACTTCAAGAAATCACATTTTCTTGGAATTCTCATTGATTGTACTATCGTGAAGAATGCATGGTATGGATGGTAGTAGGTACTACCTACCACAGACTCATTCCTCAAACCAAAATGAATCGGAAAATGAAGAATTACAAACTTGGTATGCAGAGACCGTATAAAATCAAAGAGCGACCTACACTTTCAGCTGTTGTGGTTATAAATCCTCTGCATTTATTTTAGGCTCCTTCAAACTCGTAGTTATCCACGACTGTCTCTTTCCCGAATCGAAATAGTCTGCGAAATATTTCGTTGTTGATTGAATAACATTCGAATGGGATCTATTGGTCTCATCAGACATGTACCTACTCTCATGTGCCGCTGGTTTTTAATAAACTCCTAACAAAATAAACAAAGTATGCTCTATTATATCACCAGTACCTATAGCTGCGTGAAAGTAATAATAAAAGTTATCAGTTGGCGCACTTAAGTGACATCCTGCTGTCACTCAGGATATTGCACCGTTGAGCTGAGTGTGGTCTCACCTCAACGCCTTTTTTTGTTTATGAATCCCGTAAAGTATTCATTTGGGTTGCACACTAAAATGCCCCACTCAGGGTCGCCCTCAAATCACGTCTGCGAATCACGCTGAGTGCATGAATTCCCGAAACACATATCGATACACTTAGAGGCCTGCTCAGACTGAATTCCACCCTTAAGCTTGTTTAGAATTCTTGAATGTAGTTCAGAATGGAAAAGAGGCAAGTGTAGAAATTCAGATTCAGAGAAGGGAAAGAAGAAAATGGGAGACAAGCAACACCAAGGCGTAAGGAGAACATCATTAATAACAACAAGGACGAGGGACTCCCAAACTAAGTAACCATCCATCTCCACAATGCTTAAAGTGATAAATCACCTGGTGTGGCCGATTCCGTTGATGTTTTCATTTAAAGGAGCAAACAACGTTATTGAGTCGATCACAGCAGCTCGGTGAGGATGTTATTAATGACTCGGAATCAGCCGTGCGTTTCACATGGCACCGCACTACTCACGTACACCTTTTCGCACTGGATCTTGACTCCTGTTTGAAGCTTAATTCACGCGTTCTCTCGAGCAAAGAAGATTCCTATATTCCAGTAATAGTCCAGTCATTATGTTGTTTGGTCAGAAAAAAATATCCGACAAAGGTTTTATGGCGGATCTATTTTTTTTAAGGTGTTGAATCCGAAAATTTAGTAATCGACTATATGGCTTCACCATAAAAATGACGAAAACCATGAAATGTTGGATTTATTTTTAGTTTCCCGCTTATTACTCCGAAAAGACGATCTCAAAACAGAAATCATTCCATTTAAAAGAAAGCTGATAAATTTTCCAAAAAAATGAAATCAGAATAAGCTTTATAGCTTTCTTTGTTCGGCAGTTAGTGCGCGCCAAAAATTGGTCATATTTTCCAATTTATCCAAAACCTTCGTATTTGATCCTTTCAAAGAATAATATACTCCGCAGTTGGCCCACTCCCCCTCAAAAGACACTACCACCCCCGGATCCCCCTACATCTCTCCCGGATTCCCCTACACCCCCCCCCCCCCCCCCCAGGGTTCCACTACACCCCCTTCCCCCACCCCACCATATAACGAAGTTTTGCAAGTTGTCCTGTTTCAAATCATACTCTTGGATTCAACTCTCCGAAGACATCCAAGTGGGTCGTAAACAAGATGATAAAGAGCAGAAAATGAACTTAGAACCGCCAGAGATGATAACAACACGGAACTGCAGGACCCAAGGAGACACGCCGGGCCGGGCCCTGGCCACTCAGTCCGTGAATCTCGCTGAGAAGAAAGCAGTACTTAGTACTTTTTTGTATTTAGTGTGTTTTTAGCGAATTTTTGAAGAAAATTAAGCTATTGCTCTCGCCTCAAAATTTGTAGAATGTGAATTTTTGAAAAAATTTTATGCAGAAATCCGTTTCAGGCTATTCTGAATCATATTCTGAAGTTTAACGCATTTTTTTATGTATGTATGTATGTGTGTATGTATGTATGTATGTATGTATGTATGTATGTATGTATGTATGTATGTATGTATGTATGTATGTGTCATTCCAGACGATAACTGTCCGTAGAATTGTGCTAGAATCTTCAAACAAATTTTAAAATGTTAAGGACACAAAACGAAAGTTCAAGTTCGTTGGCCAGCATGATCGGATTACATCTTCGGGTTGAAATTTTCAAAAATGTAGTCAAAAATTTCAAAATAGCCTGTTTTTTGCGATTTGTTGTGCGAAATAATTTTTTCAGCATACTAACATGTGATATATTTGGAATCAGCGTAAAATTTCCTATAAGAATATGTATCAAGTTTTCAAAAATTTCAAAGTTGAAAAATCAGTCAAAAATCGAAATAATGCCGTTCGCTAGTTGTAAAAATCGGTAAATTTGCATGAAAAATTGTCCAAATTCAGATTGAACTACTCTTATGGAAGTATCCCTGTCTAAATCATAAACTAAAATTTCTCTAAACGATCAATAGCGACTGAAATGTCGAAGATTTCTTCAAAAATTCGCTCATGGGGTCACGTTGCATGACTGGACTTTTTGCTTCCTAGTAAGCATTGCAAGCAGCAAGCAAGGTAGCGGAAGCATTGTTTTCAATTTCGGGAGAAAACAATTTTTGGTCTCCAAAATCAAAATTTCTACTAGCATTTCACGTTCTAGACCGTTCTGAACAACTTTGGTTCCGTGTCTGTCGTGTGTCCGCAAATCCTTATAACAAGCTTATTTTTCAAAGTTTTCATCCGATTTGGATGAAATTTTCAGGGGATGTGCTGGCTAGAAGATAGACGGTCCCCCATCAGTGACCTCGCTCTGCACATACGCAAACGTAAATTCTACCAAGTATCATTTTCTCACGCCCTAGTCATCCGATCTGGCTCAAATTTAGATGATAGTTGGGAGATGACAATTTGATCATCTTATGTCTATTTGAACATGGTTGTATCAATAATAGCTACTGCGGATACGCCAATACGAAATCCTTAAAACAAGCTTATTTTCCACAGTTTTCATCCGATCTGGATGAAGTTTTCAGGGAATGTACGGGCTAATTTTCACGCCCTAGTCGTCCGATCTCGCTTGAATTCGATGATAAATGGGGGATGACGATTTGATTATTCCAGATCAATTCCAACATGATTGCATCATTAACAGCTACTACGCATGCGTCTATGTAAAATCCTTGTAACGACCTTAATTCCCACTGTTTTCATCCGATTTTGATGAAATTGTCAGAGAATGCGCGGGTTAGGTTGTAGATGGTCCCCTATCAGTTTCATTGTTGCAAAATCAATACTTCATTCTGCGCATGCGCAAACGTAAATTCCATTATGCTCCATTTTTTCACACTCTAGTCGTTCGATTTCGCTTAAATTTGGATGATAGTTGGAAGAAGATGACTTGATTACCTCATATCAATTTCAACGCGATTGTATCATTAATAGCTACTGCGCATGCGTCAATGTGAAATATTTGTAATGACCTTAATTTTCACAGTTTTCATCCGATTTTGATGTAATCGTCAGCGAAGGCGCGGTTTAGGTTGTAGATGGTTCCGTACCTACTTTCATTTTCTCGCTCCCTTGTCGTCTAATTTCGCTCGTTTGGAGGATAGAAGAGAAGACAGTTTTATAGACCAATATCAATTTCAACATTATTCTATCATTAGTAGCTGCTGCGCATGCACGAATGTGTTACCCTCGAAACGTACTTAATTTTTACAGTTTTCATCTAATTTTGATTAAATTTGTAGGGAATGTGCGGGTTAAGCTGTAGAAGGTTCCCGACTAATTTTATTGTACTCAAATCATTACTTCATCCTTTGCACGCCCAAGCGTAAATTACCGTCCATTACTTCAAATATCAGTTTTTCGTTTTCTGAATGACTGATTTTTTTGTATGTAGGGATTAATTATTGCATGGGATTGTTGATGATAGTGTGAGTTTATCGATTGAAAATACAGTAAATTACGATCTTTACACCTCAACCATTTTGTTTTACACCGTTCAGAAGTTACTTATACATAATCAATAATCATGTTCCTAGAAAGTGATAAATTAATTAATTTTACCGTTCATAAGTTAACTATACTATATATTAATGTTCTTAGATACTGAAAAATAAATTAATATTGAGTACCTACCTACTTAATCAATTCAGGACTCATGTATTATGGAGGGTATCCATACCTGTCGAAGACGAATTTATACAGTTTTTAGCCCAAGGGTGTCCTTTATTGTGGATCATTTTGATGAGTCCAAAACCTCTATTGGCCCCTAAGATGACTTATCACGGTCATAAAGTTCAACTGTCAATTTGTAAGTATCAATCCAGACATTTGTACTGCAAGATTCTACTTTGCGCTCACTGTGCAATGCTTGGGGGATGTTGGGGGATGGAGGGAGGGGGGGGGGCAACAACGGAAATTAGGCCTTGAATTCCTAAAATTTTGGGTGTTGGAAAATATGGCCAACCTTTGGCGCACTCTAGTGCCCAAACAAAGTAGGCTACCAAGCTAGATCTGGTCTCATGTTTTTGGAAATTTTATCGGCTTTCTGTAAGATACTGTAAAACTTTTGTCTTGGGTGCATTCTATCGGAGTTAACAGCGAAAAACTAAAACAACTTCAAAAATTTCATGGTTTTTCGCAATTTTTATGGTAAAGCCACATCTGAATTTATTCGATAATTAGATTTTCAGATTCAGCACTCTAATAAACATATAAATTCGTCATAAGACCTTTGCCGAATATTTCTTCCTGTCTTTACAACTCGCAGTTATCAAATGACCGGACTTTAATTCCAATTATTCAAACTCGATTGAAAATAAATGCTGATGCCAGACACATCTGAACTAAGATGTAAAGGAGAACGTACCAAAAACTACTACCTATTAAAACAACTACTACTACCTACTTGGACTACTCAAAAAGGGGAGGTATGGGTACGTCAAATTTTGTTTCCAATATAATACAGGTAGATACTTTTAGAAAAAAAAATGCGCTTCTTTTTGGTTCATCAGCTTTAACCCAAGGACGGGATAAAATGTCGAAATTCTGGTTTCACCATCGTGTTCAGATCTAAAAACCTTCAAAATGAGAAAACATTTTTTCGAAGTGCCCAATACTTTGGCCACTCAAAAAGTTTGGATTTTTTCCTTGATTTTTATTTGCTTAAAACTTAGTATCAGGTTCTAAAATCTTAGTATCAGTACCAAAAAACACTCTCCATGTTTTAATTCGATATCTAAAAAATTGTGGAAAAAAGTTGCTACTTTTGGGGTACCCTGTATACTATATTACTTTGATTTCGGTTTATTTTAATTATTTCGTTCCTATTTTCCTCGAGCGTGGAAATTAAATTGGTGTAATAACAATATTTACTATACACTTTTATTGTGGTTTTGAAAAAAGAAAAAAAAACCCAGCCATGCAACAAGAGGCAATAGCCGAATTTTCAGAGATTCGCTTAACCCATTTTTGCTATTACGTACGGTGGAAATTTGGAAAAGTTGAAGAGCTATTCTTATTGATAAGTTTGCTTTGATTCCAAAAACCATATAATTATGTTTCTATGTTTCAGATGGTTTTTCACAATAGTCAGATAAACCTAAAAAACGATTTTAATCATTTAATATTGATTAACAGGACGTTTCCATTTTTTTCCGGATACTACGTTACGGCGAAAATATTGATTTTCTCGTACAACCAATGCGGTACTAGGGAAGTGTAACTCCCTTAGTTTTCATAGTAGGAAAATCGTTCGCCACTTTTTGGAATGTTCTCATTTTATCACAACATCCTATGATGCCTAAGCCATTATAGTGTCAAGGAAAGCTGATTTATTACGCTAAGCAACAGTGAAGACGTCTCGACACTGATGACGATCCGCAAAAGCCTAGATCTAAGTTGACCAGAAGACGGAAATCGGGAATAGGTATTGATGGCATGGGAATTCGGTTGTTCCTGACTGATAGCGGTGATAGTAGCGACGAGTAATCCGTAGAAGCGAAGGCAGAGCGTCGAAAGGTCGAGGGCGGATTAATACAAATACATAATAACAAGCACTTATCACTTGGATAATTCGAACCTCAAAGTCAAAAACTTCGAAAAAAAGTACATACAGTAACATTGAATACTGAGACACCTGGAAAAAAAAAAACAACAGTAGAACTCGGAGCCTCCTGGCTCCTTCAAGCATCAATATTAAAAATGTTGAATGAAAATTGGATGATCTGCTTGGTAGCTAGGTGTTCAACAAACATACACACCTACCTACCTACCCCATCTTAGCATTGCACCAGTTTTCCGCCTTTAAATCGCAAGAAAGAAGGAGAGCAATATAAGATAAAAAAATAGAAAAAATAAAAGAATGGGAGAAAGAGAAAACATAACGAGAGGAATCTGGCCTAAAAGGAAAATATGACGGACGAGAGCAGGGAAGGAGGGACAGGGCACGCCCCCGGCGCCGCCGAGATGAGTTCCCGCCAAAGATGCTGGAGGAAGGTCCTTTGAACTAACGCCGGCCTGGCAACACCTACTCACCTGATTTACCTCACACAGGATAGTTATGTTTTGTTTATTACTTCCAACAATGAACCTTTATCGGTGCCCATCTTCACAATCGGCAAAGAAAAGAGTGTTTTCTACCCCTAACGGTCTCACAGAAATGTGGTTTGCTGATCTAGAGAAGGCATTAAGTATACATTTCATCAGCTATTCATGAATAGCACTCTAGAATAGAGAAATATTTTGGCCAAAATTTGAGTAGGTATACCCCCCATGATTAGAGGAAATAGGGACAGTTCGGCATCAACAATCAGCCCTTCGAGCCCTTCGGAAGGGCTGAAATGTGGGATTTGATTAGAGGACCCCCTTCTTTATCAGTGTAGACGAAAAATTGGCCCGGTCAGACAATTAGAGTAGGCATGGGAGGGTTTTGAAAATTGAGTAATTACACAACGCAAAGTTGTGTTAGGGAAGGGGGGTAGGTAGAGACTGGATGAGTGGAGGGTTGGATAGAGGACCCCGCTCTTAACTACCAGTTTTCAAAATTCGTCAATTTTACCACCCTTTCCTTACAGTTACCTTTCGACCCAGCTGAAAAAACAATTCAAAACAATTTTTGCTGTCCAAAATCTAAATTTTCACTTGCTTTTTGAGTTTCACAGTTGATCAATTTCGGTTCTTTGCTAGTTTGTTGGAATTCCTTGTGAAGCTCAAGATAAACAAAACATCCTGGGATTGTGCGGGTTAGCTCCTAGATGGTTCCCTATTTATAGCTTTCATTATCATCGGATCAATATAGTAGTTGGTGAAGAACTCGCCTGATATACTTCAGACAAGATATGTTATGTTTTGTTTATTACTTCCAACAATGAACCTTTATCGGTGCCCATCTTCAAAATCGGCAAAGAAACGAGTGTTTTCTACCCCTAACGGTCTCACAGAAATGTGGCTTGCTGGTTTTCATTATACCAGTTGTGCCAGCTATTCATAAAGGAAAATTTTGGTGAGAATTTTACTTGGAGTACCACATGCCCCGTTCGAAAACTTCCAATAAATAAGCGAGATTTATCAGGCGACTAGGAAAATAATGTCAATCAATATATTTTGATTGCTGAGCATAAAATTCATCACGGTAGGCGACAACCAATTATAATGCAAAATTTAATTATTTAGTTGCTTCCTCATTCCAAATGTTAGGGAAGCTTTGAGTTCGTGCAAGAATGAGTTCTCTCATCAGTCACTGGATGCAGTTATGAACACCTGGATAATAATCACTTTACGAGCCTGTGTACAAGACCAAGGTCGTCTAACCTGGTTAATACTGCGAGGTCAGTCATTCAAAATCTAAATCCCCAGGAAGACCTGATGAGTTGGTTGTCAAACATCTCAGAAAAAGGGCCCCATCCTCCCAAAGATATGATTTTAATCCCTGATGCCACGTCAGAAACCAGAAGGGATAAATTTGCAAGGTTCGGAAATCTGTGTGACGTAAACACAGCAGCAGTAGCCGAAGGCATCCTAGGTAATGGAAAGGCAGAGTCAAGACATACTGATCAACAACTAAGACATTATTGGACTTAGCAATGGTCTGTTCCAATCCTTGAATTGGATGCGGAGGCGAAACGTTACCCCCAACCAAGCCACGGATCAAGTGTGGTATTTGATTAGGGGTAATGCAATTGCTGTGCTGAGTTAGAGAATACTGCTTGAGGGCCCTACTGATTAGTTACAAAGATATGGAAGGTTGTGAGTTATGGCCTGAGAGTGTATTAGAAAAGATATAGAACAAAAGAAATCTGTTTGTATTTGTATTTAAATGGTTCCTTCCAGTGCGTGGGGATCAAGTGTAGCAATATTGATACATTACATAGACACCATATTTACCTATATGAGATGTTTATTTGTGTGAGTGGTTAAGATATATATGATGTTATTTAGCTAGTTGGTTCCACTAGTATGCAGGAAACTAGCAAGATGTTCTTGAGTAAATCCAGTCTCGTGAGTTTACAATTCCGAAACGATTTTTTCCACGGTTAATACGCCCCCATTCTTCAGAAAAATGGTTTTTACACACAGCGAAAGAATACGAAGATCTCCGTTTCGTGGCGTTGAGGCGGAGGTAAGCGGCCCGTGACGGCTGGACATGCACTTGGAAAGGGACGTTGCGCGGATGTCACCGCTGTGTGACCGACGGTCAGATTCTGCTGACCTCAGCAGGGGATCGCGTGTCCGTCGGTGGGTACCTGTTTCCATATTAGTTCTATCTTTGTTTCTCACAGGATTCGGCTACGGTCGGGCGAGGAGAGGGGTGCCGTTATGGTAGAACGAACCCCGTAAACTCATCTCTGGGATTATTCCCGCCAAAAATGGTCCTCGTGAAAACACGCAACCTTTCTTTCCTGCAGTAGGTGTTTTTTTCTTTCTTTTTTTTTCGACTTCTCAGGTGAAGAACGGATATCAAAAGCCTTGCGTCCGTTTGGTGTCCATGTGTACAGCGGAACCCACAATCATTATGGATTACGCTATGTATGCGACAGTATGGTCACCGTTTTATGACGTTCATAAGGAATGATCGGAGATAGTGCAGCGGGAATTTCTGCGCTATATTGCCTTAAAATAAAAGTACCAGCTGATGAAATTGATCATTCCCAGCCCCTTAGCGATTTGTGGCCTTCCTACGTTAGAGGACCGGAGGTGGATGGCGGACAACATTTTCTACCAAAAAACGGAAGTTAGTGAAAAAACGTTGTCTATTTCCCCGAAAAATAAAGAGTTACGATGTTAAATCGATTTCGACGGTTAAGCCTTCATCAGAAACAAACAATAACAAGTTATAAACAAGTAACAAACAAGTTATTGTTTGTTACTGATGATGGCCTGACTGTTGAAATCGATTTAACATTGCAACTCTTTATTTTTCGTGGAAATATACACTTTTACTCTAACTCCTAAAGGTAGCGGAAGCATTGTTTTCAATTTCGGGAGAAAAAAAATTTTCGGTCTCCAAAATCAAAATTTCCACTCGCATTTTACGTTTTAGACTATTCTGAACAACTTTGGTTCCGTGTCTGTGTGTGTGTGTGTGTGTGTGTGTGTGTGTGTGTGTGTGTCTGTCGTGTGTCCGCAAATCGTTGTAACAAGCTTATATTCCACAGTTTTTATCTGATTTGGATGGAATTTTCGGGGGATGTGCGGGGTAAGGGATAGACGGTCCCTTATCAGTTTAATTGTTCTTGGCTCAATACCTCACTCTGCGCCTTCGCAAACATAAATTCTACCAAGCATTATTTTCTCACGCCCTTGTCGCTCGATCTCGTTCAAATTTGGATGATAGTTGGGGGATGTCAATTTGATCATCCCTTATCAATTTCAACACTATTAAATCATTAATAGCAACTGCGCATGCGCCTATGTGAAATCCTTGTAACGACGTTAAGTTCCACTGTTTGATCCGATTTTGATGATATTATCAGAGAATGCTCTGGTTAGGTTGTAGATGGTCCCTTGTCAGTTTCATTGTTGCCAAATCAATACTTCATTCTGCGCATGCGCAAACGCAAACTCCATCATGTTCCACCTTTTTACTACTGGTTGTTCGAGTTCGCTTAAATTTGGATAATAGTTGAAGAACATGATTGGTAAACGAGGAAGCTATGTGCCACACCCAACTTGGTAGATGTTTTACTTTTTTGTTGAACGTTTTTTAAGCCTCAAACCTCAGTTAACATGTATCATGTTTTACCGCTGGATTTTAACATGGAATCATGTTTTAGCGATGGATCCCCCGCCGAAAAGTGAGATGAAAGTAGCGCCAATAATTGTGATGATTTCCGCTTACAACCGAGTCGTTGCTAGGGATATGATACTTCGTCGTTTTTCATCCCACAAAATTCGTTGACCATTCGTTCGAAAGCTCTCGATTTATCCAACCATACTATATTACTTGGCCAACAAGCTGAGTTATGAGCATGGTTATATGAATAATTGTTTACACACAGGTGATCATTCTCAATTATTGATATTGTGAACATGATTGCAACCGCTTGTTAATTTCTGATGATTTCATTGAGCTGGTGTTTCGATTATGTGATTCATAGCAGGAGATCCGAATATTGCGAGAACGGTTTGATTTGTGAAGCGGTGGTTAAATCATTTTAATAGGTAATTTCTATACTTTACACTATAGGAAGCAAGAGCTCAATCGTCGTGATCATTTCTATAATAAATTGAGAGCGAGGAGCTAAAACATGATTCCATGTTTTTTACATTTTAGCAGTCAGGCTCAAAGTATTTTTGCTTGAAAATTAAGCGAAATTTAGCGTGATCCGACAAGTTTTATATTGATTTTTACGTACAACCAATGCGTTGCTAGGAAAGTGTAAATCGCTTAGTGTTCATATCAGGAAAATTATTCACCACTTTTTGAATTGTTCTCATTTTTTAACAACATCTCATGAATCCTAATCCGCTGTAGTGTGAAAGAAAGCTGATTTATTACTCTACGTACATGGCTAAGTAACCATAATGAACTAATAATGCGAAAAGAAAGCACTACATGATAGGTACTACTGAGTAGTAGGTACTTACAAGCAGTGGGTACTAGGCGATGCATAGACCTCTGACCAGCAGATTGGCTCATAAAGCTGATTTCTATGGTATTTAATATCTGAAGCTAAACGAATTTCTATGCCGTTTAATCTACGAAGTGGAAATTTGAAAGATAGCCCCCTATGAGACAGGTAGAATAGAATTATTGAGGGAGCACCACGATTAGCTGAGTGAGCTCGGGAACACATTTCTCTCCTAATATGCGCAGGAAGCTTAAAGGTGTGGAGTCTCTACAGGGTGACCCGCATAAGGGGTCAGTACTTCAAGGCGTGATTCTGGAACTCATTTCTAATCGAAAGTTCCTCTTAGAGATTTTGTTTAACCCTTAGTTTTCGTGTAAATCAATTTTTGAGATTTTTTTCGTGTTTTCGACCTTAAGTCACTGAAAAAGAAAAACTGCAACAATTAACACAGTAACTTCAAATTTCATTATACCGTTTGAAAAAGCGTTAAGTTTCCTTCGTATCTATTGCCAAATCAATCAATAAATTCATCAATTGTTATTTTACTGTACTAATTAAAGGATAAAAGTATGTTAAAAAACATGGTTTGTTCTATGAAATCGAGGATTTGCGTGAAAAGCGACCCTCTGAAAAAATTCGAGCTTGGTGCCGGTTTCTACGTATTTTTTCACGATGAATTGAATGGTACCACTTGCAGATCACCTTAACTCCGTCATAAAAGAGTTTTACAGTTTAACTAACTAGTTTTACCTTTAAAAACACATAACGCGAACATAACATTGAGCATTCGTGAGTTAAAGTGTAAAACTGTGTTATAACGGAGTTAGGGAGATCTGCAAGTGCTACCATTCGATTAAGCGTGAAAAAGTACGTAGAAACCGGCCTGAAGCTCGAATTTTTTCAGAGGGTCATTTTTCACGCGAACCCTCGATTTCGTAGAAAAAAACCATGTTTTTAAACATACTTTTATCCTCTAATTAGTAAAGTAAAATGACAATTTTTAAATACCGCTAGAAATTTGAAATCTTGGGCCAGTTTTCACAGATGAGGTGCGCGAAAAACAGTACAGAAATGGAACACTCACAGCGGATTTGAAAAATTGGAATTTCTCACACTCGTCGAAGTTTTTTCACCAAATGAATCCTATTAGAAAAATTTGATTTGGCATTAAATAGGAAGGAAATTTAACGCTCTTTCCAACGGTATCCTAAAATTCAAACTTACTGTTTTCATTATTCTAGTTATTGCTGTTTTAGTGACTTAAGGTCGAGAAAAAAATCTCAAAATTTAATTACTCGAAAATTAAGCGTTAAAAAAAAAAAAAAAAATCTTTAGGAGGAACATTCAAACAAAAGTGAGCTCTAGAACTTACAATATCATGCGGGACACTCTGCATAGGCCTGATATGAACGATCGACAAACTGAGGAACCACACAGATTAGCAGATTCTCTCCTATTACCAAGGAGATTGAAATTTGGTGTGGAGCCTCTATAATAATCTTTGGTGTGTAACCGATTGGGTAGGTACATACTTAGTAGCATTAGTTTCGGGGTCTATTACCTCCCGGTTCATACGTTTCATTTCAAGTATGTCTAGTGGATTGCCTCGAAAATCTTTCATAAAGTTTTTCACATCATCATCCGACAATGAAGTATCCACTCCCCTGACAATAAATTTCCTTTTCACTAGATATACTGGGATATAAGTTTTGAATCCTCTGTCTTTCAGTACTGGCGAACGAATAAGCTTATTTGCTGTTATAAAATTCGTGAGCTCCACTCGAATTTTGTTTCTCCCAACTTTATTTATACTTGTAATATGTTCTGAGACTTCTGGATGCTGTGAATGCAGCAATTTACCCAATGACATTGGATGCATGCGAGAAATTCCTGCAAGATCCGCGTTCTCGCTCTCAATTATTACTTGAAAGGGTCCAATATCATCGAATCGGTATGCAGTTTCTAATATTATCCTTTGATTGGTGTCAGTTTGTACTTTACGTGTGTCATAGTTATTGTCAACAGGATTATTCACGCTATCTTCATCCATGGAAATGTCAGGAGGCTTGTCTTTATCTAGATCGAGATTATCCATTATAATTGTTCCGTAAAACACAACCTAAGGGTTCAGCCAAACAATCCTAGTTAAAGGTTTAGATGACTCACCTAGCCGATTCCCGTCAGGAGAGACGATAAGGTTGCAAGATAAGAGCCGGAGATCCGCACACGTCGAATGCTCGAGCAAGACTCTATAATAATCTTGCTGTGTACAATTGGCAAAGTGAGGACCCGCCGTGATCTGCTGAGTGATCATGGGAGCTCAATATTCTCTCCTAATAGACCTAGGAGGCTGAAATTTGGCGTGGGGCCTCAATAGGCCTGCTGGGTGCTATTGACAAAGTGAGGGCCCACACAGATCAGCTGAGTGACCTCCGGAGCTCACTTCTCTTTTAATATACCGAGAAAATTGAAATTTGGTGGAGCCTCTATAGGCCTGATTTGTACGATTGATAAGGTGAGGAAATTCCCAGATCAACTGAGTGAGCTGTGGAGCTTAATTCTCTCCTAATAGACAGGGCTCCTAAAGCTGATTTCTTTGGTATTTTTTCTGTGAAGCTGAAATTTGAAACATGGCCTATATGAGATAGGTGGAATACAATTTCAGCGTGCGGAACCACCATAATGTCCTTATTGAGCTCGTAGGCTAATTTCTATGCCGTTTAATCTATGGATTAACCCTGGAATGTCCCGGCTAAATTTCAAACACTTAACTCCCCGGTGGGATGTGTTGAACCCCAACTTTGAAAAATGTTAGAAAATTCAAAAATAACTTACACTTAATCAAATTTTATTTTTATTCTGTTATCAAGAGTGTAGAGAAACATGAAGTAGGTACCTAAACTCATGACGAAAAAAGTAATAGTAAGGCAAACCTCACGCTCTGAAGAAAAAAATAATAGCAGAAAGGTACCTCATTGTAACAAAATTTCAATATAAAATTAGCACATTTTCATTTTAAAACAAAAATAAATAAATAAATAAAATCTACAAAACAATTTTCTGATATTATTTTGATACCACTTATAAAACCCAAGAACTAGAATGAAGAGGTAACACTAAAATTGGCACCAAGCAATAGGATCAACATTCTCAACACTTTGAAGATCTATAATGTTCACAGAAGGAACATCGAACTAGTTTCTCCAAAACTGTCGTTTTTGACGCTTCTTCATCGGACACAACTTCTTGTAACTCGACATTATCTTCCGTGTTTGAATTTTCTCTGCCAAAATATACATCTTCTTCCTCCAACTGTTCCAACATGGATCTAATGTCGTCAGGATCCGAAAACTTGCGTTTTTCAGCCATTTCTAACGATGAGCCAATAACAAAACTGTGGGAACGCCCACAAAAATAACACTTGCTATAGAAAAAATCACTAGCGGTTAACTCCCCGGTGGGGTTTGTCAAACCCCAGGCACAAGAAAGTGCTACACTACGCAGAAGTCTTGAAAGTACTAAACTGGGAAAAGGCTGAAGCCTTTAGGGAAGAAGTGGGGGGTGATATAGAAGGGGGCGAGAAGAGCCAGACGTGCGGGATTCAACATGGTAAACTGAATTCAAATCGCGATTGGGGTTTGACGAACCCCACGGGGTATTCCAGGGTTAATCTATGAATTTGAACGAGAGTCTCTATTCGACAGGTAGAATATAATCGTTAAGCATATTCCTACGGCACATGATGGTGTTAAAGATATTTGTGCAATTGAAACCACCATTGATGTAAACTGACTCTCCTTGTACCTGTCTATATCACACCAGGTACATCCACTCGTGATATTAGACACTAGCCGCTCCGGCTCGCTACGCTCGCCTCCACGTCCAGCCGGGGGGCAAGCCCCCCGGACCCCCCATTCAATTGCTCGCTTCGCTCGCAAAGTGTGGCATGTAGGGAATATTGCTCGCTTCGCTCGCAAAGTGTGGCATGTAGGGAATGTTGCTCGCTTCGCTCGCAAACGATAGATCCCTAAGGGTTGGTTTAACTTCTGTAAGGGATGCTGCTCGCTTCGCTCGCTTGAGGAAGTTATCCTGCCCACCCAACTTGGCAGACGTTTTTTTCTGTTGGAAATTCTTACAAACAAATTAAATCTTATGAAACTACGTGGAACCACAAAAAGTTTATTCGGGGATGTTGCTCGCTTCGCTCGCAAGGTATTGCTGTATATTTGTAGGAAAAAATCCGAATTTATTCTGTTGACATGGCTCTCGCTTCGCTCGCAAAGTGTGGCATGTAGGGCATGTTGCTCGCTTTGCTCGCAAACGGTAGATGACTAAGGGTAGGTTTAACGTGTGTAGGGGATGTTGCTCGCTTCGCTCGCAAACGGTAGATCTCTAAGGGTAGGTTTAACTTCTGTAGGGGATGCTGCTCGCTTCGCTCGCTTGAGGGAGTTATACTGCCCACCCAACTTGGCAGACGTTTTTTTCTGTTGGAAATTCTTACAAACAAATTAAATCTTATAAAACTACGTGGAACCACAAAAAGATTATTCGGGGATGTTGCTCGCTTCGCTCGCAAGGTATACCTGTGTATAGGTAGGAAAAAACCCGTATTTATTCTTTTGAAATAGGCCTGCAGGTAACATTGTGAAATACCTGACGAACCCCTTGACGTCTTCGTAGAGCCTTCTCGCGAACACGGCAAAATTAATTTCTGATGTTAAACGCTTCTTCTCGCTTCCGCTCGCGATTTGACCGACTAAATGTCACTTTTTTCGATATCCGATTTCGGATTCAGATTCGGCGGACCCAAAGCTGTATTTCGCCCGCGAAAACCGTTCCGAAAAACGTACCTTTATGGGGTATATTTTAATCGGAAAAAACCAAGTTTTTCGGCGGACTTTTCGAGAAAACGGGTCCGTAATCTCGCATTTTTTTAACGCATTTCCCGATACTTTTTTCGCGATCCGATCGCGCCGTCGTCTTCCTCGTAGGAAAACCTACGAAACCGGTATTTTTCCGGAATTGTCAACGGCCGTTTAGAGGGGTAGGGGAAGCGGGGAAGTCCAAAAAGCGCACATTAATTCTTACTTCGACCCCCCTCCCGCCCTACGGCCCATGGTTCGGGTGGGATTAAACAATTTTAAATTCGCTCGCTCCCACTTTTGGAAAATCTCAAGAAGATCCCACCACTCGTACACTCCCCCCACTCAGCCGTTTGGCCGTGCATAGACACGACAGACAGACAAACAAACAGACAAACAGACGGAGTTTCATTCTTATTAATAACTAGCCGCTCCGGCTCGCTACGCTCGCCTCCACGTCCAGCCGGGGGGCAAGCCCCCCGGACCCCCCCTTAAATTGCTCGCTTCGCTCGCAAAATGTGGCATGTAGGGAATTTTGCTCGCTTCGCTCGCAAAGTGTGGCATGTAGGGAATGTTGCTCGCTTTGCTCGCAAATGGTAGATCCCTAAGGGTAGGTTTAACGTGTGTAGGGGATGTTGCTCGCTTCGCTCGCAAACGGTAGATCTCTAAGGGTAGGTTTAACTTCTGTAGGGGATGCTGCTCGCTTCGCTCGCTTGAGGAAGTTATACTGTTCACCCAACTTGGCAGACGTTTTTTTCAGTTGGGAATTCTTACAAACAAATTAAATCTTATAAAACTACCTGGAACCACGAAAAGTTTATTCGGGGATGTTGCTTCGCTCGCCTATGTATACCTATGTATACCTGCTCGCCTCGCAACATTGTGACATCGAACCCTTCACGTCAATTCTTGAGCCTTCTCTCGTCCACGGCACAATTTTAATCGCTTTGCTCGCTTCCGCTCGCAATTTGACCGAGTTCTCGTCACTTTTTTCGATATCCGATTTCGGATTCAGATTCGGCGGGATCAAACCTTTATTTCGCCCGCGAAAACCGTTCCGAAAAACGTACCTTTACGGGGTATATTTTAATGGGAAAAAACGTAGTTTTTCGTCGGACTTTTCGAGAAAACACGGTCCGTACTCTCGCATTTTTTTGACGCATTTCCCGATACTTTTTTCGCGATCCGATCGCGCCGTCGTCTTCCTCGTAGGAAAACCTACGAAACCGGTATTTTTCCGGAATTTTCGACAGCCGTTTAGAGGGGTAGGGGAAGCGGGGAAGTCCAAAAAGCGCACATTAATTCTTACTTCGACCCCCCTCCCGCCCTACGGCCCATGGTTCGGGTGGGATTAAACAATTTTAAATTCGCTCGCTCCCACTTTTGGAAAATCCCAAGAAGATCCCCCCACTCGTAGACTCCCCCCACTCAGCCGTTTGGCCGTGCATAGACACGACAGACAAACGGAGTTTCATTCTTATAAATAGTACTAGCCGCTCCGGCTCGCTACGCTCGCCTCCACGTCCAGCCGGGGGGCAAGCCCCCCGGACCCCCCATTCAATTGCTCGCTTCGCTCGCAAAGTGTGGCATGTAGGGAATATTGCTCGCTTCGCTCGCAAAGTGTGGCATGTAGGGAATGTTGCTCGCTTCGCTCGCAAACGATAGATCCCTAAGGGTAGGTTTAACTTCTGTAAGGGATGCTGCTCGCTTCGCTCGCTTGAGGAAGTTATACTGCCCACCCAACTTGGCAGACGTTTTTTTCTGTTGGAAATTCTTACAAACAAATTAAATCTTATGAAACTACGTGGAACCACAAAAAGTTTATTCGGGGATGTTGCTCGCTTCGCTCGCAAGGTATTGCTGTGTATTTGTAGGAAAAAATCCGAATTTATTCTGTTGACATGGCTCTCGCTTCGCTCGCAAGGTATACCTGTATACCCTTCAAGACGTAAGTGCGTGTACCTGCTCGCAACCCGTTCCCGTCACTTGCAAGCCCCGCCTCATCGAACCCCTGACTTCGTAGAGCCTTCTCGCGAACACGGCAAAATTAATTTCTGATGTTAAACGCTTCTTCTCGCTTCCGCTCGCGATTTGACCGACTTAACGTCACTTTTTTCGATATCCGATTTCGGATTCAGATTCGGCGGACCCAAAGCTGTATTTCGCCTGCGAAAAGCGTTCCGAAAAACGTACCTTTATGGGGTATATTTTAATCGGAAAAAACCAAGTTTTTCGGCGGACTTTTCTAGAAAACGGGTCCGTACTCTCGCATTTTTTTAACGCATTTCCCGATACTTTTTTCGCGATCCGATCGCGCCGTCGTCTTCCTCGTTCAAAAACCTACGAAACCCGTATTTTTCCGGAATTGTCAACGGCCGTTTAGAGGGATAGGGGAAGCGGGGAAGTCCAAAAAGCGCACATTAATTCTTACTTCGACCCCCCTCCCGCCCTACGGCCCATGGTTCGGGTGGGATTAAACAATTTTAAATTCGCTCGCTCCCACTTTTGGAAAATCTCAAGAAGATCCCCCCACTCGTACACTCCCCCCACTCAGCCGTTTGGCCGTGCATAGACACGACAGACAAACAGACAAACGGAGTTTCATTCTTATAAATAGTATAGATAGATAGATAGAGACTTCTTTGCATTGAACTTGATAGCATTCAGTCCTAAGGGAGCAGTTTTTGAAGTTTTAGTAGACTTGCAATAAGAGAATATAGAGTTATAATAGGAGGCTGAACTTTGGAATTGATCATTTATAAATAGACCTGCCGTGTGCGATTGACAAATTATGGACTACACAGATCAGCAATGTGAACTCGGGAGCTAATTTCTCTTCTAATAGACCTATTGCTGAAATTTGGTATGTAGCCTCTAAATAGGCATGCTGTGTACGATTGTCAAGTATCCAATCAAATCCATCAAAGTGAGGAACCACCAAGATCAGCTGAGCGAGCTCGATAGAAGAACTACATTATGGAAAGGTGGCCAACAATCGACAAGATATTATTGCTCGAGTTTTTCGACAATAACAAATTAAAGTTGTAGACAGTACAATCGAAAGCTGAATATTTGGTGATGATCTTTGCTGTATGTATTCGATTGAATTGGTAGCTAATTTTAATCTGAATTTGAACGAGAGCCTTTATTCGACAGGTAGAATAGAATCGTGAAGCGTATTCCTACAGCACATTATGATTTTGAAGATATTTGTGCAATTGAAACCACAATAGATAGTAAACAGACTCTCCTTGTACCTTTCTCTATCACACCAGGTACATCCGCTCGTGATATTAGAAATTTCTTTGCATTGAACTTGATGGCATACACAGTTCTAAAGCAGCAGTTTTTGAAGTTTTAATAGACCTGTAACAAAAGGATATAGAGTTGTAATAGGAGGCTGAAATTCGGAATTGATCATCTAGCGGCGTGCTGTGTGCGATTGACTAATTGAGGACTACACAGATCAGCTGAGCGAGCTCGTTAGCTCATTTCTCTCCTAATAGACCTAGAAGGCTGAAATTTGGTATGGTGCCTCTATAGGCTTGCTGTGTACGATTGACAAATTGAGGGACCACCCAGATCAGCTGAGTGAACTCGGGAGATCATTTCTGTCCTAATAGACTAGGAGGAAATTTATTGTCGATGGAAGGGGCAAACGGGAAAGGGTGATTCAGAGAAGTCATGATATTTTTGTTTTTTCTGTTATTAACTCTCACCAACATTACTCGTATATACAGTCTATTCATAAGGACGTCCCTGTAACACGCAAAATAAAATTTGTTTAATTTTAGCGAATTTTGAAAGAAAATGAAGCTATTGCAATGGCTTCAAAAATTTCAAAATCAACATTTTTGAAGCTTTTCTTCATTAAAGTCCGTTTTGAGGCATTCTGAAAAATATAACAGTGTTTAACACTTTTTTGTTTGTGTGTGTGTGTATGTGTGTGTGGTGGGTTGCGTGGGTAGAGTAACTGTGGGTGTTTTTATCTCATTGGAGCTCCTTCATATCGCTACCCATGTCAAGGTCATACGTCCCCATCGTGCAATCCGGACACCCTCTGGTGAACGGAGGGTGGCAGAATGACCCGCTGGCGATTAGGGGGGAGGGTCGTACTAACGAGTCTCCTGTCCTTTCTAATATGTGTCTTCCCGTTATGGATAACAACAATAGCGAGCCTCATATCCCCCGCCGGTCCATTGGCTCGTGGGGTTCTAGGGGAGGTGCTCGGGGGCGCTCCAGGTAGGGGCGTTGGCTATCCTCTCCCTCTTCTTCTTCTTCACCTTCTTATCGCTCATCCTCTTCCACTGCTCCACCGACTGGCCTCAGTGCCCACGTCTGGCAGAAGCATCCTGTACAAGCCAACGCTGCAATAGATATAGAGGGAGAGCTGCTCAGGTATGTTTCTGAGGATTTACGGTGAATGGCAGCAAAGGAGGCAGGGGCCGTGTGTAATGGGGTACGATATATTAATGTTTTCTTGCAAGCAAATTTTCCCATGGGAAAGCTTTCTGCCATTCAATCTCTTCGCCTGAGGCCCCACTTTAAGCAGCTTGTCCAGGGGGAGGGGCTTGTCCTGGCAAATAGCCATGGGGCCTCTCCCGCATCTCTTACACTCATGGAGCAGCAGCCCACCATTCAGCGATCCTCCTCTTTTGGAAGACATGAAGACTGAAGTGTTGAGGCTCGGGGAACAGGTAGGCCGTA
Source organism: Adelphocoris suturalis (assembly GCA_030762985.1). Taxonomy (NCBI): domain Eukaryota; kingdom Metazoa; phylum Arthropoda; class Insecta; order Hemiptera; family Miridae; genus Adelphocoris; species Adelphocoris suturalis. The sequence continues at coordinate 21,377,263 of CM061044.1, read as the reverse complement.
CTGAAGGCTACAAGATCGCCTACCTGGAGTATCTGGCGAGGCGGGCTGTTGAGGGGCCTGAAAGCTTGGAGGTCGAGGTTGCAGCCTACGTGCAGAGGATCTTCCCACGGGTTGAGGAAGCGACCGTGGGGGGTTTCATCAAGGAGGGATTCCTCCAACAATGGTGCCTCATGGAGGTCGCAGAGCAGCAAAACAAGCAAGAAGGCGTGAATATCAGTGGGTCCAGAAGTTGTGGAGGAAGCACCTGGCTCGTGTAGCTGCAGAGGTACTGGAGGGAGCTGGGGATGTACAAGTTTTACCCCCTCTCCAGGAGTTTTTGGACTATTGGGAGCCACTCTTGAGTGCTCCCAGCCACAACCCTGGTGAGCCAGAGGTGCCCCCAGCTGCCAACAGGGATTCCTCACACAGCATTATGTGCACGCTGGTGCTACATGACAAGGCTTATAAGTACAATGTCAAAAACTCAACGTCTGCTGGATCTGATGATATTTCTGCCCAACACTGGAATAAAGCCCCAAAGAATGTCAAGCTGCTCATCCTCAATCTTTTACTTCTGTTGAGAAGACCTCCAATAGTGTTGACCCCTACCCAGACCACATTCATCCCTAAGAAAGGAGGAAGTGGGCTTGAAGGCTTCCGCCCGATTTCAATATCGTCAGTGGTTTTATCATCTCTATTATTAAATAATAGTAATAAGAAAGGAGGAAATGGGCCTGGAGGCTACTGCCTGATTTCAATATTGTTGGTAGTTTTCCACCACATTAAAAAGATTCTAGCAGCTCGCTTCCAAGTGGCTGGTGTCCCTGGTGACATCCAGAGAGCGTTTCAGCCAGCAGATGGCCCAGCAGAGATCCTAACAGCTCTCCAAATTGTGATTTTGCTGGGCTGTATCAAGAAACGGCAGCTCTATCTTGCTCTTCTGGATGTCACAAAGGCCTTTGACACTGTAATCAATTTTGCCCAGATCGATTGTCTTCGTGGTGTAGGGGCACCTCCTTGTTTAATTAAGTATGTTGCCTGTCTGTGCCACGAAGGCGTGTCGGTCCTTGAGGCATGACTCAAGATGTCAAGGGATGTTGTCATTGGGCCCGGGGTATACCAGGGGATCCTCCGTCGCCACTCCTCTTCAACCTGGTCATGGACACGGCCTTGGGTAAGCTGCCAGCTGAAATAGGGTTTGATCTCGCCCCTGGGGTGCGAGTTGGTGCGTTGGCTCTTGTCGATGATGTCATTCTACTCACCAAAACTCGTGAGGGTTTGCAGATCGCCCTCAATACCTTTGCTGAGCAGGTAGCGAGGTGTGGTTTGGAAATTAACCCAGATAAGTGTGGGTCAGTCTCCTTGGTTCCCTCGGGTTGCCAGCATCAGGTGAAGGTGGTTGATGAAGAGCGTTTTGTCATAGGACAATCACTCATCCCCACCCAATCCCAGCTGGAGGTTTGGCAGTACCTTGGAGTTTACTTCATGGGTGTGGCCACCATTGCTGCAAGCCATGAGGACCTTGGTGGAACACCAAGGCTTCATTGAAGCCAAAGCAGAAGCACATACGTACTTACTGCCAAAGCTAACCTATGAGCTAGTCTTCGGCATTCTTACTGCAGAGAGGCTGCTTGAGTTAGATCGTGAAGTTCGCTCTGCTGTGGGCTCTTGGCTAGGTTTCCCACCTGGTGTCTCAAGTGCCTATATTCACGCACTGGTCCAGTTCAGTATAGTCTCTCTCTCAGCCAGCATCCCATCTTTACACCGCCAGCACCTGCTCGCCCTTAGGGGCTCGAGCTGGGAGGTGGCCTGCACTGCTGCTGACCTGGACTTTGTAAGGCAGCAGTTGTTGTGGTGTGATCGTGCAACACCAACTGCTCCAAAACACATTTCATCTGCTGAGTTTTGGCTGCTGCACTACATGAGTCAGTAGATGGTAAAGAACTCCGACAGTGCTCTGAATCCCCTATTTCTTCTCAGTGGGTGGAAAGGGCTTCAGAGGGCATTGGGGCCCACGACTATCGCCATTTTCACGCCATCCGGCTGGCGACATTAGCGTCCTCGGTGAAGTGTTCAAGGAGTAGATGGGGGATCTGTATCATGTGGTGCAGCTGTGTCCTCGTACTCATGGTGACCGTTCTCTACGTCACAATGTGGTTGCCAAGCAAGTAGCAGGCGCTTTGTTATCCAGCAGTTGGGATGTCGAAATGGAGAGGCTCTACCACATGACGAGTAACCAGGGTGAGAAGCCAGATATCGTTGCTAGCAAGCCCGATGGATCTGCAATAGTCCTGGATGTTCAGGTTGTCAGTGACAGCGTGGACATGGAGCAGATCTGGCAGGCAAAAACAAATAAGACCGTGTAATGGCACGGGGTGTGGTGCGGGAAAAGCCCCACAGTTTACTCGAGTTGGGCATCTCGGCGGGTGTGCTCCATGGTATCACCACCCGCGTCCTGAGGGGTTCGTACTTGAACTGGTGGTAATTTTATAGGGGCACTTCCTTTCATCCCATTCTTCCTCCTCATCCTTCTGCAACTTCCCTTATCCCTAGAGCCGGTGTCCGGTAAGCCTGGGTGTCCTCCCAACTTCTTTTTATTACGTTCTCAAAATAATGGTGTGCCCTCACCGCCTTTGACGAGGCCAGCACTTTTTAAGCACATTAAATCGGTCAAATTAAAAAAAAAAGTCATAAAAATTGGCTAAAAACTGCAAAAAGTTGATACATTTATATTTTAAGCAGAATTTTAGTCGTAGACGTTCATCAACAATGAACTAGTACATTAAAAAATTTTTGGACAAAAGTATCCTGAAAATGTACTTTAATTGCATGCACTTTTGCTAGAAAATTAATTAAAAAAAAAAAAAAAAAAAAAAACTAAAATTCCAAAATCTATCTATCTCGCACAATATTATTTAGAATTAGGTTTTTTGCCATTAAACTGTTAGTTAACAGTTTTCTGTACTCAATGTGGTCAAATAACATAACAATGTAACATAATGCATGTGACCGTGCAAGGGAAACGGAGCAAACTTGCCAGAGGTGAAATCTGAATTTATATTTTTTAAATTTTTCTCCACATTTCGCTGATCGAAATCGGTTTTTAGGAGTTTTTCATCTTTTCCCAATAAAAATTTGTGATTTTTCAAAGTTTGAACGAAGCTGACTCGAAAATTGTCAATTTTCAACAAACTTGCAAAGCTGCAGTTTTTCACTATTATAAATACAATGAAAAATGTAGATAATTCAAGTTTTGATAGTTATTGGGACCCAAAAAATATTACAAAAAAAAGTCCAGTCATGGAGCATGACCCCATGAGCGAATTTTTGAAATAATCTTCGACATTTCAGTCGTTATTGATCGTGTAGCCACAGGCAGCATTAAAGCTACATCACGTTCTAAAACAGTTGAGCGTAAAACATTAAAGAGAGCGACCGAGAGAATCGGAGGACGGAATATTTCACAGAGTAAACTCATCAGTTGTGATTACTTTTTTTTTTTTTTTTTTTTTAACAAGCACCTACTACCTACGTTTTAAACAGCATGGTTCTAGGATTGGTTATACAGGGATACTTCCATAAGAGTAATTCAATCTGAATTTGGACAATGTTTCATGCAAATATTACCGATTTTTACAACTAGCGAACGGCATTATTTCGATTTTTGACTGATTTTTCAACTTTGAAATTTTTGAAAACTTGATACATATTCTTATAGGAAATTTTACGCTGATTCCGAATATACCACATGTTAGTATGCTGAAGAAATTATTTCGCACGACAAATCGCAAAAAACAAACTATTTTGAAATTTTTGACTACATTTTTGAAAATTTCAACCCGAAGATGTAATCCGATCAAGCTGGCCAACGAACTTGAACTTTCGTTTTGTGTCCTTAACATTTTAAAATTTGTTTGAAGTTTCTAGCACAATTCTACGGACAGTTATCGTCTGGAATGACACATACATATATACATACATACATACATTAAAAAAAATGCGTTAAACTTCAGAATATGATTCAGAATAGCCTGAAACGGATTTCTGCATAACATTTTTTCAAAAATTCACATTCTACAAATTTTGAGGCGAGAGCAATAGCTTAATTAATTGTCTTCAAAAATTCGCTGAAAGAAGTCATTTTCTGACTTCTCTATTTTTTGTTCTCCTGGAAAAAAAACCCTGGCAAGTTTAATAAGCTTCTTTTTTCTTTGCACGGTCATATATAATGCGATAATTTACGAAAATTCGCTCCTACGCTGATGCTGCATGACTGGAACTTTATTTGTTGGTCAGCAGAGCGATGTGCTGAATTACACGTGTACAGAATAAATTTTATCGGTGTTGGCATACTGTTGTGAGGAGGGGGGGGGGGGGGGGGGGTACAGAGTAAAAACGAGAAGTGCGCTGTCAACGCTATTATGTGAGAAGCATTGTTTGTTTCTAACATTGTGAATAGCAGATAATTGTGTCGGGGTCCCACATGCTATCCGGTGGCCGGCTGGAGGCCTATTGTTGTTTTGCTTGTAGAAGGATGAAGGAAGGCGGGATGACATGGAAATGTCAATGGTGAGGAAGGGATGGGGGGGGGGGGGGGAGGGTCAGACGTTTACGTAACCCGCGAGGAAACACGTTTTTTTCTTCTCTAACTCATCCCGTTTTGTTACATCCATGCGAAGCGATTTGTTATTTTTATAATACGAGTTGGAAAATCCTGTTCAGATTGAGGTTGTAATTATGTAATAGGTGCAAGAAAAATACACTATGACTTCACAAGATATCACGCAAAGTGCAGGGGGATGGATGGCCATTAATATATTTCTAATGAAAACATCCATGTTTAAAAATCATCGTAAATACCTGTTTTGCCATCAAAAGAATTAGAGATGAGTCGATACCAAAATTTATCGATTCCCGATACCGATACCGATACCTAAAACATCGATTCCCGATTCTCGATACCGGTACCATCGGCGCATAATACCTAACTTAACTGTAGGTGAAAAAAAAAATTCCTTTTGAACTAGTAATATATTCAAATTTTTTTGTACAACATATAACTTATACTTACAAAAAATTGATCCCAATATATTTGCAAGTTGTTACTGCACATCTATCGATAGCCTCTCGCAATGAATACTGGCACCAATAGCTTACCGTTCCGTCGTAGATGAAGTTATTAGTCTAATTAGCTAATATATTTTCCATATCTATTTATTGTCATTAGGAGTTCTTGTTCCAATGAAGCTTTAATGCTTTAGTTACTTATTAAAATTAAGTAAATTTTAAAGATTAACTCTTATTACAAATTCTAAATTTCAGATTTATATTTTCATTCAAAGCTTTAGTTAATTTGATTTGTGCAAATACAAAATTTGATATATATTTTTTTATCTATCAAGTATCAATTAATAGGCAAATTTTGTTCCCTATATTGATTTCTTTCTGAATAAAACAAGTTAAGCAGACTGACTTGGTTTTTTAGTTTTTCGTCGGTAACTGTAAGGTATTTCCAAATAAGACTGGCTCTAGGCTTTGATACTTGGAAACCATAGCTTTGTCTAATGCTTCTGTTGTCACAAACAAAATAACACAAGCCTACTTGTAAATAAAGTTATAATTGTAAGTTGTGTTTTGGACAATTCATGTTTCGCAACTGCATAACGGTTGCACGGTACAACCATCTTCGTTGTTAGATGGTTGCAATAGTACCGTAGTGTAATAAAACGCCCATCACCGGACGGTATCGGTATCGGCTTTAGGCGATCGATTCTCGATACCGATACCAATGCCTAAGAATCGGTGGTATCGAGAATCGGTATCGGGAATCGAATCATCCCTAAAAAGAATATTTCGATCGCCTCATACAACAAATATCTTGGACTTACAGTGGGTTTACTTAAATTATGGGTACCTACTAAAAAACTCGTCGAAAGGAAACTCATCAAAAATCTGAATTCGATACTTTTTGTTGAGTTTTCCGCCAGGGTTGGAAACTCTTCAAAAGTCCATGGACGAGAAACTCATTGTTAAACTGCGTCAAATCGATTTATTCCCATTAAATTAGTAATAAGTTTGCATATTTATTTTTATTTTGAGTGCTGTCCAGTACCGTCGGGACACTCCTCGAAAACAGACTTTAGGACACCTTTCAAAAGTAAGAGCAGTCGGGACACTCGTCGAAATATGGTTGATGGGAAACTCGCCACCTTTGTGTCGAACCTGAACTACCTGCTATTATTACAACTCAAGGCCACCACGAATACCAGGCCAAACTCTCTTACATTCTATAGAACAGACGTATATACCTTCTTTGGGATGGCGTTCGGATTCTTTGGGGTTCAAATACTCACTATCATAATATGGTTCGAAGAGTACAAATTGAGAAACAGATGAAGCGAGACGTCGCAATAGAAAAAGGTTCGTTGAAAGCTTTGAGTGAATACAATCCAAATGTGCATTCCAACGCAATTGAGAGTTTTGAGATTATCTCGTATTTTTCGCTGATCCATATTTTAATCTGACTCGGAGGAAATTGAATATTATTGTGGGATATCGTGCCGCTTCATTGCATTCCTTAATGGGATGGTCGGCGATTCTGGGCCTACTAGCATGGGTCTTTTTTAAATGAGGCCTTAGTACTTGGTGGGACTGCATAGAGACATACCCTCCGGTCCCTTTTGAAGTCCCCCCCCCCCCCTCACCACTGGACCTTTTCTGGGATGCTAGTTGATTTTCGTTTGAGGGTTGGGGTGAAGGGCAATTCACCCCCACATGTCCTCAGATGTCATTACTCAGAGGCAATCCAGCGATATGCTGGACACACTCTCTTTTTCACTGATTGCTCAAAGACACCTGATGGTGTTGGCCTTGCTCTATGGAGCCCCAACTTTCCAGTCACTAGACGCCTGCCACCTGTTGCATCTGTGTTTACAGCAGAGCTGCGGGCAGTGACGCTGGCTGTTCGACACTGCCAGCTATTGGGAGTTGGAAATTATGGGATCTGTAGTGACTCACTGAGTACCATCGAGGCGATTAGGGACACATATTCATATGATCCTCTAATACAAAGCCTGCGTGTGTCACTACACCGAGCCACAACATTCGGCACAAACATAACTTCTATGTGGGTGCCAAGCCATGTGGGCATTCATGGCGATCAGTGTGCTGATATCCTAGCAAGGAGAGCCATTGGTGATGACTCCATCGAAATATTGCCTATGTGCATTGAGGATCAAATCTCCTACATGCAGCGTAAAGCCAATTCCATCTGGCTCGAGCAGTGGCAGGGCGAGGTCTGCGGAGCTTTGCCCTCTGTGGACCTTTGCCCAGTCGATCCCTTCGTGACCCACCTTCCGAAGAAGAACCAAATAGTGGTCAACCGGGTAGCCACTGGCCATACACGTCTTACTCACATACACCTGCTAGATCCAGTAGCTCGAGATATTGTGTGTGGGAGGTGTGTGGGTGATCTGTCTAACCGCCACTTTCTGGAGGACTGCCTAGCCCTTGTGGACCTCCGAGTCCAGCATCATCCCTCTCAGTGGGTTGACGTTTAATCCAGACCAGACAAGGTCAATTCCTGTTGTACCTGAGAGCCGCTGAGCTCTATTACCAACTGTAATATCTGTGATGTATCTGTGATACATTTATATACATCTAGTCATAGTTTTATTTCACTTTCCTGATAGTATATAGTAGCATGTATATGGTTATAAGCCAATTTTACATCTAGTCTTCAACAGCATTATTTTATTTTTGGGTTTTTTTAAACCCACATCAAGGGCTAAACAGTGGTCATCACTGTACCCCTAATTTTTTTCCTCTCCGATTAGCCAGTGGAGTCCATGATGGCGGTCCTTTTAAGGATGGCAACATGGTTCCCCTTAGAATCGTGCCACTTGCATTGTCCCTTTAGACACCTTTTGCAATGCCGCAAATGACCCTTCAGGTTGAGTTGAGACTTAACCTGTAAAAAATTCGAAAAGTAACCTAAAAGAAAACGCTTGCATACGAGTCTGCAACACATTGGGACATTTCATGTCTTTAGTTGCAGACTCGTATGTGTTGCAGACTCGTATGCAAGCTGTAAGAGCCACTCAGCTGATCCGGACCCTGGGCATCGTCAAGTAAATGTCCTAAAGAGGCTACGAAATTACAGCTTCCTAGAGTGTAAAGTATAGAAATTATCTATTAAAATGATTTAATCACCACTTCACAAATCAAACCGTTCTCGCAATATTCGGATCACCTGCTATGAATCAAATCATCGAAACACCAGCTCAATGAAATCATCAGATATTAACAAGCAGTTGCAATCATGTTCACAGTATCAATAATTGAAAATGATCACCTGTGTGTAAACAATTATTCATATAATCATGCCCATAACTCAGCTTGTTGGTCACGCACTTCGCAGTAGTTAATATAGTATGGTTGGATAAATCGAGAGCTTTCGAACGAATGGTCAACGAATTTTGTGGGATGAAAAATGACGAAGTACCATTTCCCAAGCAACGACTCGGTTGTAGGCGGAAATCATCAGAAATCATTGAGTAACGTAACGTAACATAACGAAAATTTGGTTGTGTGCCATAGCAAAGACATGAAATGTCAAAAGTCCACCATGTCGGGTGTGGCACATAGCTTCCTTGTTTACCTATCGTGAATGTATTACTTACCATTTAATAAACTGAGTTATGTTGAGGTTTCCTCAAGTAAAATTACCCATTATTCGAGCACTACCCTGTACCACTTGGCACTTATCTTTGTAATATATGCAGTTGGTTATCTGTCTTATATCTTTCTACCTATTCGGAAATTTTGTCGATTGCGTCCAAGTACATTCTCCTTGGGGTGGTCCTTCGAGCTATCGAAAAACAACAAGTTGTCACATAGGTTTTTGTAGTACCCAAAGCTACCAAGCCGTTTGAAAACATTCACTTTCGGGAGAAAAATAATTTGTGGATTCCAAAATCAAAATTTCCAATCACATTTTACGTTTTAGACCATTCTGAACAACTTTGGGTCCGTGTGTGTCTGTCTGTCTGTGTGAGTGAGTGAGTGTGTATTTATATTATCTCTCTTTCTTCCAGCATCCCATCTTTACGCCGCCAGCGCCTGCTTGCCCTTAGGGGCTCGAGCTGGGAGGTCGCCCGCACTGCTGCTGACCTGGACTTTGTCCGGCAGCAGTTGTTGTGGTGCGATCGAGCAACACCAACTGCTCCAAAACCCAGCTCATCTGCTGAGTTTGCTGCTGCGCTGCATGAGTCAGTAGATGGTAAATAACTCCGACAGTGCTCGGAATCCCTTATTTCTTCTCAGTGGATGGAATTGGCTTCAGAGGGCATTGGGGCCCTTGACTATCGCCAGTTTCACGCCGTCCGGGTGGCTACACTAGCCACCTCGGTTAGGTGTTCGAGGAGTAGTCGTGGGACAATTGACACCCTTTGCCGTGCCTGTCAGGGTAGAAATGAGAATCTATATCATGTGGTGCAGCAGTGTCCTCGTATTCAGGGTGCCCGCATTTTACGTCATGATGCGGTTGCCAAGCAGATAGCAGGTGCTTTGTCATCTAGCGGTTGGGATGTCGAAAGGGAGAGACTATACCACATGCCGAGTGACCATGGCAAGAAGCCAGATCTCGTTGCGATCAAGCCCGATGGGTCTGCCATAATCCTGGATGTCCAGGTTGTCAATGGCAGCGTGGTCAAGGAGCAGACCTGGCGGGCTAAGAAAAGTAAGTATGATAGAAATATCTGAGCTGAGCGATATCTGAGCTAAAAGGAGTGGCACCTAATAGCATCAAGGTCATTGCCACGACCGTGTCATGGTGCAGGGTGTGGTGCGGGAAAAGCGCCACGGCGTTACTCGAGTTGGGCATCTCGGCAGGAGTATTCCGTGGTATCACCACCCGCGTACTGAGAGGTTCTTACTCGAACTGGTGGTCATTTTATAGGGGCACTTCCTTTCATCCCATTCTTCCTCCTCGTCCTGCAACTTCCCTTATCCCTAGAGCCGGCGTCCGGTAAACCTGGGCGTCCTCCCCACTTTTGTATTTTATTGGTTTATTTTTCAATTTAATGGCGCCCCCCCCCCCCCATCTTTGAGGGGAGTTTAAAAAAAAAGTATGTGTGTGTGTCTATTCTGTGTCCGCAGATCCTTGTAACAAGTTTATCTTCCACGCTTTTCATCATATTTGGATGACATTTTCAGAAAATATGTGGGCTAGAGTGCAGACGGTCCCCTATCAGTTTCGTCGTTCCTGACTCAATGCACCACTCTGCGCTTGCGCAAATGTAAATTCTACCAAGAATCATTTTCTTACGCCCTGGTCTTCCGATCTCACTAACATTTAGACGATAGGTAGTTAGGGAATGATGATTTTAACGTCCCATATAAATTTCAACATGATTGTATCATTTATAGCTACTGAGCATGCGCCAATATGAAATCCTTGTAACCATCTTATTTTCCAGTTTTTATCCGATTTAGATGAAATTTTCAGGGAATGGGAAGGCTAGGGTGTAGACGGTTCCCTCTAAGTTTCACTGTTCCTGACTCAATTATTCACTCTGCACATGCGCAAACGTAAATTCTTCCAACGATCATTTTCTCACGCCATGGTCGTCCGATCTCGCTCAAATTCGGACGATAGTTGGGGAATGACGATTTTAGCATCTCACATCAATTTCAATATGATTGTATTGTTAATAGTTACTTCGCATAAAGCCTTAATTTTTACATTTTTCATCCGATTTTGATGAAATCGTCAGGGAATACGCTGGTTAGATTGTAGATGGTACCCTATCCGTTTCATTGATGCCGAATCAATACTTCACTTTGCGCATGCGCAAAAGTAAATTCCATCAAGTTCCTTTTTTTACACCCTGGTCTTTCGATTTCGTTTAAATTTGGATGATAGTTGGAAGAAGACGATTTGACACTTCGAATGGCACGATTCTAAGGGGAGCCATGTTGCCATCCTGGACTGAAAAGGACCGCCATCATGGACTCCACTGGCTAATCGGAGGGGAAAATGAGGGGTACAGTGATGACCACTGTTTAGCCCTTGATGTGGATTTAAAAAAACCAAAAATAAAATAATACAGTTAAAAACTAGATATAAAATTGGCATATAACCATATACATGCTACTATATACAATCAGCTAAGTGAAATAAAACTATGACTAGATGTATATAAATGTATCACAGATCAGAAATCACAGTTGGTAATAGAGCTCAGCGGCTCTCAGGTGCAACAACAGGAATTGACCTTGTCTGGTCTGGATTAAACGTCAACCCACTGAGAGGGATGATGCTGGAATCGGAGGTCCACAAGGGCTGGGCAGTTCTCCAGAAAGTGGAGGATGGACAGATGGGAACTTGGAAACTGCCAGACAAGGAGACTGTCCGAATTTCTGCCCCAAAACCGATTCGGGGAGTTCAAGGAGTTCACGTAAATGTCTCCGAGAGTAGGGCCAGGAAACTGTCGGAAAACAGAAAGCTGCAGAACTGTCCGAAAATATTCCGGCAGAATGGAATATCCCCGTTTTGACTTCGAAAACTGTCCGAATGTCTGCTCAGGGCAATGAACTCCGAGTGGTTCCTTTCTAATCCAATCACATTCTGATCCGTCTTTGTAAAGCATCTTCTTCCATTATTAGAGGGAAGCCTATATATGGCCATTCTCTTATTGAGTCACATTCTAATCCGTTATTATAATGGCAACCACTGCGTCTTGCGTTCATTAGGGGGAAGCCTATATATGGCCATTCTCGCACCATAATAATTCATTCGAAAAGTTTCATTCCTGAGAGTAAGATATTCGTTTTCCCATCTCTGTGACGTGTTTCTGTCCGTTCAACATGTTTTTGAAATGCAGGGCCTACGTGCCAATTCACTTCTTTACGTTGACGAGTGCAATAATTTCTTATATATTAGAGATAAAAAGAAAAACTGAGTGTGGTACATGAGATGTTCACATATGCCATGTCTTGGAACAGCAAAAATGACCGACATGCCGTACATTTTGTAAATAGACTTTTAAACTGTAGCGTGTATAAATGAAACTTGTCATATATATACCTGAAACTTGTAGATACAATTATACATACAATTTGAAAATAAAGCTCGTAGGCATATAAAGATAAGTTGTAGATTTTTTTCGTTTCACTTTCTTTTCTATAGTTTTTAACGGTGTTTTTCGAGCATATAATGCTATTTGCTATTGAGCATAAAACAGATGTTTTTCAAGCATATCTGTAGATCCGAGCCCTAGTCATAATATATATAATTTGAGGTATTTTTATGTCCCACTGGGGCCTAGATAATGCAAATAATGTTACTGGCCTTCTGTTGTCTGGTAGTGAACTTGGGAGTTCCTCAGGAGCTAATTACTTACGTTCGTATTTCTTTGATAAGGCCCAAGGTGGAACCTGGTAAAGGGATTTACCACCCTACTTTCGGACAGTTTTCAGTTCCTACAGATTCGGGCAGTTCCCCCTCTTCGCAATCTGTGTTTCAAGTTTTCTGGCAGAATCCTCGTTCCACCTTTTCGGGGAGTTTGGAGGAACAGGTTTTCCGGGAGTTTTGAAACGAAACCCCGATCTCCCCGAATTTCCAGGAAGGGCGTTTCGGACAGTTTCCTGGTCTGTCAGTTTCCCCCCGACCAGACAGATCACCCACACACCTCCCACACGCAACATCTCGATTTTCTGCAGAAAGCAGGTGTCTGCTTCTCGACAAATGTACACCAACTTACTCAATCTTGCCACAAGTGTGTAAATACCGGTTCCACTTCAAGCACTCATCAAGCTCCACCCCTAGGTAACGAGTAACTGATTTTTGGATTATTTCAATGCAACCGCAACCTGACAGAGGGCTCTTTACGTTATGGCATTTAATGATGCCGATACGGGGTGTTCCGCGTATCCTAAGAGCGGAGGCAATAAAATTTGTTTTTGTGAAGTTCACCATCATTCCCATATCTCCCATGAAGGAGACAGATCTCGAGAGGAAATCCTCAGCCTTCTTTATCACCAGCTCAGTGATCATCGCTTTATCATAGCGAGCAGTAGTAGGTAAGTATACCTAGGGAGGTAGGAACATAACTAACGTGTAGGTAGGTCATTATAAAGTTGTGTAGGTATGCTGTATGCATCCACTTAGGCTACCACTATTGTAGTCTAAACATTCTAAACATTGCCTATCTCGGAGGGGCGGGGGAGTGGAGGGGGGGGGGGGGTTGATACGTAAAGGTAGGTGAGGGCACGTAGTTTTGCCTATCTACCCACCTACTTAGATTATAAAATATCAGTGTACGGGATTGACCTGCTGATTTTTTCAATAGGTTAATCAAATACATGCATTAGGATTTAATTGTGGCATTAATCCGTTGGTTGATCAATTCATGATTGATAGCTTGGCTTGGCTTAGTATAGGATCGATTTTTACTCAGAAGGTGAGATACGTGAATGATCCCAGCAGAGGTTGTTAATAAATTTATTCTTACGAAGTTTGAAGTTGAATATGTCCTTGTTAAGTGTGTTGGTAGTAGGTAAGTGTTGCTTAATGATTTATAATAGAATAATTATTCATTTTTCAATGTTCAACAAACTAACAACAACAAGAAAAATGACAGTACCTAATAAAAAATAAATAAATAGGTTAAAATAATAATAACAAAAATCGTGGGATGTAGAATTGAAAGTAGGTGGGTTCCTACCAATTGATTAGGTACCAGCCTAATGATGACATCATTCTCAAGAGTACCTACTTTTATTTTTATTTGGTAGTAGCATAGGTATAATTAATACCTGTAGGTATGTTGGTATTTCCAAGAAGTTAATCTTATAGCTATGTAGGTATTATCTAACATACGTTAAGTGGACGTCGTTATAAGGTAGTGAAGGTATATGCTGTATGCATCCGCAGTTAGACTACCAATATCGTAGTTTATAAGGTTTAGGTAGTTTTTTATTAATTATTAAGTATACTTATTAAAATGCATCGAATATAAAAACTAGGTACTTACCTACACCTTAGACTACAATATTGGTAGTCTAAGTCGATGCATGCAGCATATAACTGCACTTCCTTTTTACGTTGTGTAAAAAGTTAGTTACGTTGAGTAAAAAGTTATCTGCTGGAGGGGTTACAAAATGGTTATTATTGGACAAAAAGAAAAAAAAGGATAGGTACGTATCTATAGGTAGGTAAGGGTAGGTAGGTACTTAAACCTACCTACTCACTTAGATTGTAAAATCAGTGTACAGGTTTGCCGATTTTTACAATAAGTTAGTCAAATAAATGCATTAGGATTTACCTAATTGTGGCATTAATCAGATGGGTGATGGATTCATGATTGATAGCTTGGTAATGGCTGAGTATAGGATTGATTTTTATGAAGAAGGTGTGATAAGTGAATGGCCCCAGCAGGGGTGGTTAATTAATTTATTATTGCGAAGGTACAATGTTTGAAGTTCAATAGTCAAGGTAGGTAATATAGGTTAGTGTTTTACCTACTTAATGATTTATAATCAAATAGGCAATTATTCATTGTTCAATGTTCAACAAACTAACAACAACAAGAAATTATAGTTGGTAATAACGAATAAATAATAAATAAATAAGGTAAAATAATAATGATGGGAGTCGTAGGATGTTCAATTGAAAGTAGGTCGATTCTTACGAATTGGTTATTCACCAGCCTAATGATGACATTCATTTTCAAGAAGACTTTTATTTCTATTTGTAGATAGCATATAAGTAGGTAGGTATAGATATGTTGGTATTTCCAAGTAGGTAGTAACCAGTAGTAGGTAAGTATACTTAGGTAGGTAGGAACATACCTAATGTGAAGGTCGTTATAAGGATGTGTAGGTGTGTGCAGCCACTTAGACCACCAATATTGTAGTCTATGGGAAAGCAGTTTTTATATTCGGTGTATTTCTATCTGCTGGAGGGCTTGCAAAGTAGTCGTTACATACCTTTTTTTATTTTTATTTTTTTTCGGGAGAAGGTGTTGATACGTAGGTACAGGTATGTAGAGTTAGGTAGTTATACCTACCTACCTTAAACTAACATTAAAACAAAACGTTAAAAAAACTAACTATATTGCTTTTTCCATCACAGCGAAAACCCAACCCGTTAATATCCCTCTTAGATTACACCATCCTACATGTATCATAGAACGATGTGATAAATGTGATTGCATACAAAAACAAACAAAGGCTAGATATTTAGGATTAATTTTTGATCAACATATCGTGGGGTTGGTGGTAAAAGTGATCAAGTCCATTTGGCAAAAGTGATCACGAGAGCCTGTTAAAGTTCTCCAAGACACGGACTGATGGAAAAATACGGATTGTGAGCTTAAAATCAAGTTAAACCAAATAATTTCATGTTATGTGAGCTCAGTAATATCTTTGTTATGTGAAAGTGGTATCGAACCTTATACAAAATAAACTTACTTTTAATTGTCCCCGATTTTTAGAGAAAATTGCAAGTTGAATACTTTTACCTGAATAAAAACTGTTATGACTTGGACATGATCACTATAATAAAACTTCAAATTCACAGTAAATTTTACCAGTTTTATCATTTTCAGGTGTTCAACCCTTAAATATCAATCCCTTGGGATACTAACAATCAAGAAATAACAAATTTTCATTAGATCATCCCTTAAAACTGTCATTTGACTGACTTTACTTGTAAGCTAAAGTATTTCTACAACCACATTATGTACGATCAAATGACAGTTGACATTTTTTACTTGTAATGTGTTGGTACTTACAATCAGTTGCTGTACATGTAAATCAGGTTAAATGCCATTTGATCATATGTGATCCACTGGTTCATTCAGGTAAAAATAAATTTGTTTGGGTTTTGACATTTGTCGTCATAAGTTGTTTTGTTTTTCAATTCTCAGCTGTAGATATTGTTTTATAGTATCCGTAGAGACCAAAACCTCATTTTCTAAAAAAAAAAATGCACTTGATCACTTTTACCACCAACCCCACGATATGAAGTGGGAATCTCAAATTCAAGAAACAAATAATAAAATTAGAAAATTGATTTACGTGTTTGCAAAGATCGCAAATGTGGTAAATGATAAAATTAAAAGCTGAATTTATGATGCTTTGGCTAAATCAATTTTGTTATAAGTATTGTGCTTGGAGTGGCGGATAAAAAACAGCCTACCTACAACCCTTTAGTTAGTTCTCAAAAAATGATTGTGAGGACAATAAATAGGGAGGGCTATTCACTTTTGAACCCATTTTCAAAAAACTAAAAATACTTCCGTTTAGAAAACTTGTTAAAGTAAGCCAAATAACTGAAATTATTTTAAAAAAAGCACTTTAACCTCCCCAAACACGAACTACCAACTAGGAGCAAAGATGTTGCTATGCTTGCACTTCCTTTTCAACGGACCACTCTGGCTCAAATGAATTATTTATATAAGGGTGCAACAAATTTCACCGAGCTAACTAAAATGATAAGGAAAAAAATCTTGGAGGGGAGGGTAAAACGAATTTACTCGTTCCTACACGAAATTTATTCAGGAGAAAATATGCGAATGGTTAATTAGTGCAGAAAAATAAAGAATACAAATTAGCTATAAGAATGTAATATTTAATAAATAAAAATAAGAAGATAAATGATAATATGTAAATAATAATAAGAAATAGTATTTTATATCAATTTTTGTTAATTTATAGATACTTAGAAAAAGACTTCTGGACTCTAGACCCCGCCGCGAGCTTTATGCTCATATGGGGCTATAATTTCCATTAAAAGTTGTGTGAATTAACTTATTTTTACATGCAATTTTATAATTTCATTTTTTCAATTTATTGTACTGAATAATATGGAAATAAATTTATTAAAAAAAAAAACCTACTTAGATTGTAGGATCAGCAGGGCATGACCTGCCGATTTCTTTAATCCTAAGTTAATCAAATGAATGCATGAGGATTTAATTGTGGTATCTATGAAGGTTGATTGATGCTTGGTTCATGATTGATGAATGGTCCCAGGGGTTGTTAATAAATTTATTATTGAGTTACCTGCCATAATATGCTTGTAAGCTAAAGATAGGATCGATTTTTACGAAGAAGGTGAGATAAGTGAATGGTCACAGGGGTTGTTAATAAATTTATTATTGAGTTACCTGCCATAATATGATCTTGTAAGCTAAAGATGGATTTGAATTGAATGATGTAAGGATGTTGAATTGAATGTAGGTAGGTAGGTACCTGTCAATTGTTTACTAGCCTAATGATGACATTCATTCTCAAGAAGACTTTTATTTCTATTTGGAAATAATATAGGTATAAGTAGGTAGGTATAGATATGTTGGTGTTTCCAAGTAGGTAGTAACCAGTAGGTACCTAGTAAATATACCAAGGTAGTAGGAAACATAGGTACCTCTCGTGTAGGTCGTTATAAGGTTGTGTAGGTGTATTCATCCACTTAGACTACCAATATTGTAGTCTAAGGTGAAAGCAGTTTTTATATTTGGTGTATTTCTATCTGCTGGAGGGGTTACAAAGTAGTCATTACTTTTTTTGGGGGGGGGGGGGGGGGGGGTGTTGATACGTAAAGGTATGTAGAGGTAGGTAGTTATACCTACCTACTTAGATTGTAGGATCAGCAGGGCTTGCCGATTTCTTTAATCCTAAGATAATCAAATAAATGCATGAGGATTTAATTGTGGTATCAATCAGTTGGTTGATGAATTCATGATTGATAGCTTGGTAATGGCTCAGTATGATCGATTTTTACGAAGAAGGTGAGATAAGTGAATGGTCCCAGGGGTTGTTAATAAATTTATTATTGAGTTACCTGCCATAATATGATCTTGTAAGCTAAAGATGGATTTGTCTTGTTGATATGAGTTATTGCTCCGAAGAAAAAAAAAATCAACAGCCAGACTGTAAAAAAAAGAAGGGGGTGTGGACGTTTATTTGTGTGTAGTGCGCATGCGCGTCGGCCCCTCCCTCAAGGGCGGGCCAATGGACGCGCCGTTAGGCCCCGCCCACGAAGGCCGTCGCTCCCCGGCCGGAGGGGGAAGCCCGCTGCAGAGTGTCGAACTCTCTCGGCTCCTTCGTGAACTAACGTGGAGCCCCGCAAGGCCACCTACCGACCCGGCCACCACTACCATTAGAACAGTCGGACGGGGAACCTCGTGCGGGCGCCTTGTGTTTTCTAACGTTCCTCCGGTGATCGCACCCATCATCTATATCCACCACAATTAGGCTAATTATAATTAGGGACAATTGTCCTCGGGTAATAAGGGTGATTACATCAAATAGGGTTAGGTTCCTAATCGAGTGAAGCTTTTGTGATTTTTCCTTTTACGCGGGCACCTGTTGTTGTTGTTTTTTTGACAATGTGTATTTTTGTTATGATAACATAGAAAAAAAAAGTGATTGACGGAAAAGTGTGTGTTGTGGCATCGATCATCGGTGGATATGATGGACCTCGGCTGGAGCGGGACTTCCAGAGGACTCTTCATGGAATATTGAAGGCAAAAGTGTTCGGTTTTCGTTGGGATTTTGAGTTTTTTGCGGTTTTTTGGGGCCGTGAATTTTTCGGTGCGGCTTGAATTCTGGGGGGGCATTTGCGGGCAAAAACGGAATTCGCCCCGTCGAGTGAAGCCAGGAGTCCACCACGCTGAATTACACG
The DNA here is from genome assembly GCA_030762985.1 of Adelphocoris suturalis. Lineage (NCBI taxonomy): Eukaryota > Metazoa > Arthropoda > Insecta > Hemiptera > Miridae > Adelphocoris > Adelphocoris suturalis. Next base: position 21,358,593 of record CM061044.1, on the reverse strand, counting down.
GATCTGGGGAGCCCCTTCGGTGAAGGGGCGTCGGGCGGCTCGAACACGCCGACCCCGACGGAGATGGAGCACCACCACCTGAGCGGCGCCGGGGGCGGCGGCGGCGCCATGAACCACGGCGACGGCGGCGGCAACATCACGCCGGGACCGCCGCCCCCGAGCTCCAAGTCCGCCTTCATCGAGCTCCAGCAGCACGGCGCCTACAACCCCGTGCGGTCCTACCACCCCCATCACTTCGGGGGGCAGCAACCTCAAGGGAACCCCGGGCACCACGAGGCGCCGGGGTTCGCGTCGCCGCGAGCGGCGCTCTCCGCCTACCCCTTCCCGCCGATGCACCACAACACCTACGCCGGCTACCACCTCGGCACCTACGCACCCCAATGCCCCTCGCCACCAAAAGACGGTAAGTCCGACTAAAATACCACATTACCATTTCTCCAAATCCAACCAATTCCCTACCTCAAAACTGAAAATGCCACATTAGGTACCCCCATAGCTCCAAATATAAAAGAAATTATGCATAATAATTACATTAATCATCTCAACCATACCTAGCAAAGTTCTGGAAGATGAGTTGAAAGTCTATTTAGGTGTATACCTACCTACCGGATCGTAGGTTAAAGGTTAAACTATCGAGCACATAGAAAACCAATCGTCAAAATCTGTTTATCGCACATTAGGTAGGTATGTGAAAAAAGAGAACGATGATTAGGTATCATAGGGGTTGAAAATAATGCCGCATTAGGTAGGTACCCTATATCACCAAATAATAGGTATAAATATATACCTATTAATCATCTCAAGCATACTTAGCAAAGTTCTGGAAGATGAGTTGAAAGTCTATTTTTAGGTATATACCGACCTACCGGATCGTAGGTTAAACTATCGAGCACATAGAAAACCAATCGTCAAAATCTGTTTATCGCACATTAGGTATGTGAAAAAAGAGAACGATGATTATCATAGGGGTTGAAAATAATGCCTCACTAGGTAGGTACCCTATATCTCCAAACTTAAGAATGAAATTATAGATACCTACGAAATTATGCATAATTTGTATGATAGGTATACTTATACCCATTAATCATCTCAAGCATACTTAGCAAAGTTCTGGAAGATAAGTTGAATGTCCTCATATCTCCAATCTCGCTCCAATCTCATATCTCCAAATTTAAAAGTTCTAGTCATGCAGCATGATCGTATCAGCGAATTTTCGTAAATAATCGTGTTAAATATTGTAATAAAACACATTGTTTTGAAAATTCTTGAGCTGTTTTGAAATTCGAGCATTTTGAGCGCGTATAACATAATCGTAGTAACAAAACTCTTTAAAAATAATATTCTGCAATTCAAAGAAGACTTGGAAATTTTAGCTAGGTATTTTTGGGAGTTTTACAGATTATTCAGCCAATATTAATGAAATTTGAGTACAATTTTTTGCATAATTTTGTGCGTAAATTTTATAATGTTCAATTTCGTTGTCGATCAACTTTTTTTTTTGGTTAGAATTTTGTTAAAAATATAAATCTGACAATTTTTAGCCATTTTTGGTGATTTTTTTAGTACATTTTTGAAATGTGACCAATTTAATGTGCTCTAAAAGTGTTAGCCAATAAACAGAAATTTTTCGAAAATTTTGATTTTAATTTTTTTGGAGCCATTGCAATCTACAAAATTCGCTAAAAATGAAATTGAAGATACGAATATTAGGTATAATAGGTTTAATATATACCTATATATAACAATTAATAATCTCAAGCATACTCAGCAAAGTTCTGGAAGATAAGTACAAAGTCCGTTTATATATCTAGGTACCGGATCGTAGGTTAGACTATTGAGCACATAGAAAACAAATCTTCAAAATCTATTAATCACCCGGCGTTATGTGAAAGAATAATGCATTCACTTAGGGATAGAAAACTGTGCCTTAGAATTGAAAATAATGCCACATTAGGTACCTACCCCATAACTCCAAATGAAATTATTCGAAATTAGGCATATTTAGGTTTATTAATCAATATGCAAATAGGTTTATTAATCATCCCAAGCATACTAACAAAGTACTAGAAAACAAAGTTCTAGAATATAAATTGAAAGCCTGTTTATGTACCTTCCGGATCGTAGGTTAGACTAACGAGTACATGAAAAAAAAATCGTCTAAATGTGTGTACCGCACATTATCTGAGAGAAAATACGTAGACGTAGCAATAGTACACATTGCCGCAATTCCTTATCTCAAAATTGAGCATAATGCCGCATTAGGTAGGTACCCTATATCTCCAAATTTAAAAATAAAATTTATACGAAATTATGCATATTAGGTAGGTACTTCTAATAGCCATATTAATAATTTCAAGCATACTTGAAAATGTTCTGGAATATAAATTGAAAGTCCTTTTATACCTATACCTACTGAATCGTAAGTTAGAATAACGAACACATGGAAAAAAAAAAAATCGTCAAAATGTGTTTATCGCACATTATGTGAGAGAAAAATACGTTGACGTAGCGATAGTACACTCTGCCGCAATTCCTTATCTCAGAATTGAGCATAATGCCGCATTAGGTAGGTACCCTATATCTCCAAATTTAAAAATGAAATTTATAGGAAATTATGCATATTAGGTAGGTACTTATAATAGGCATATTAATCATCTCAAGCATACTTAACAAAGTTCTGGAATATAATTATATTGAAGGTCCGTTTATATACCTACCTACCGGATCGTAGGTTAGACTAACGAGCACATAGAAAACGAATCCTCTAAATCTGTTTATCGCACATTATGTGAGAGAAAAATACGTTGTAGGGACATTGACACTAAGCCGCAATTCTCTATTTCATTGAAATAATGCCACATTAGGTACCTTGTATCTTCAAATTAAAAAAATTAAATCTATACTAAATTATGCATTTAGGTAGAATAGGTTCCTATATTAATTATCTCGAGCATATTTAACAAAGTTCTGCAAGATGAATTGGTTTAGGTATATATACCTACCTACCGGATCGTAGGTTAAACTATCGAGCACATAGAAAACCAATCGTCAAAATCTGTTTATCGCGCAGTTTGTATGAGAAAAATGCGTTGATTAAAATAGGGTGTTAGTACACTGTGTTACCGACGGTCCGAATGTGAAATACCACACTACTATTTCTCCGAATTTAAAATGTCGCACTTTCCTACATGCAAAATTAATATTCCACATTACCATCTCAAAATTTATAAAACACATCCACGCAAATTTATTTGTATTATAATAAGTATAATAGTAGGTAGGTACCGATTCATCGTGAACACACAATATCTTCGGTGTAGGTCGATCAGATAAAAGTCCGCCGGTATGCCTACCAAAGGTTTGGTTAGTATATCGCTCAGATAGTTGGAAAAAATGCATTAACTTAGATGTTTGCACACTACAGGGTGAACCGCTTGTAGATACAAACAAAAATTTTGCATCACGAGCGGATCGCCCTATATATTTATACACTCCCTCCGAATTTGAAATACCACTTTTCCGATCCTCCTTATGCCACATTTCCCTATCTGCGAAATTAAAATTCCACATTACACTCTCTCAAAAATTAAAAATCACACATATTTTTATTTATTCATTTGAAGTATTTGAACATGTATGTTCCTTACATTCGAGTATGTTTTACAAAAAATACGTAATTTAAACTGTTCTAGTGTAAACATCATTAACGTAGTGTTTTTAATACCCAGTTGAATCAACTATAAGAGTATCAAATTTAGAAATTTATCGTGGTGTCTAGTTACATGATTTACTCACAATTAATGGTAATATATTCAGTAATACAGCGTTAGTGGAAATTTCAAATATTTTATTTATTACAAATTAATATTACATTCATTATTAAATCTGCTTATTCTCTTTACCTTATAAATATTGGAAACAACAATAAAAAAAAATACACAATGAACTTCATAAATCATTTCAAAAACATGCAAGCACTTAACATAGGCAGTACCAGTGTGTACAAGCGAGTTAATCATTCAGTCAAACAAAAATTGAATTTCTCAGTTTGAAAATTTCACTTAAGAAGAAATAGAGCCTTTTTATGTCGAATTCACTTGGTATTGATACAAAATTTATCAAGTTTCCGGTACCCCCCCACCAAGTCCGAGATATATATCTCTTTTTCTGATCCAGTTACACATAGGACACTCAAATAGAATATGAAATAAGTTTTAAAGAAGGCCCGTGTCATAGGCTGTACATACAGTATTTGGAGAAATTTTTTAATTATAATTCCTAAATCACCCATATATTAGGTACATATTAGTCTAAATAGGTAGATACCTATTCACCACAAGCACACAATAAAAATTCTCTGAAAAAAAAAAAAAAAAAAAATCCAAAATTTTGATTTAAATTTTTTTAGCTCCATTGCAATTGCTTCATTTTCTACGAATATTCGCTAAAATATGCACATTATACACTTGGATCTTCTGGACCGAATTCGCAATACCTACCGCATTACCGTCATTCCGAATTTAAAATGCGACATTAACCTCTCTCAAGATTAAAAATAATAGTTACACGAACTTATGCATATTAAAATGGGTATGATAGCCTTATTTATAGGTATACCTACTTAATAGCCTTATATATCTCAAGCATACGATTTTAAAAGTTTTGGGATATAAGTCGAAAGTCCGTTGACACGCGTACTGGAACTAGGTTAGTATAACGAGCGCTTAGATAAAATAATGACTGAAAAATATTTAAAAAAAAAAAAAAATTAAATAAACCTAAAAAATCGTCAAAATCGTTTGTTGTAGGGGAATGCGTTGATTAACATAGGGGTCTACAAATTTAAGATTCCGAATCCAATCTGAATTCATGGTGCCTCATTTAAAATTTTTACGTTTAACCCTAGATTGCCACCCTTCAAATCCGATCGCTTATTACCACCTACACGTCAAAACGACGTACATACCAGGAAAATAGTTCCTGCTAAAATTTCTCAGGGAAATTAAGTGACCGATAAAGTATCCTTATATCAAAGCATCAGAACTTTATTCATATCAACTTCTGACATTTCATTCTGTTGAAATACACAAATATTGCTATTGTAGTCTTTTCGTAGCACCTTACCACAGCCAGCAAAAAATAATTAAATAAAATAACAACGATGAATAGAAAAAATGTAAATCTTCTTTCAAAATGACAATAAAAATCTTTCTTCTTACAAGTTGTTAGGCAAAAATATACTTTCTGGAATCTTGAATAAGTATAAAATAAATTCTTGTAAGTTCTAACACTAACATAGAATTTAGTGCTAAATATTACTTTGTGCTGTTGTCGCACGCCAAAAGACACGTTCCACTGAGCATTTGATAGACAACTTGTGGTAGCATACCTGGAGGCCCAGGCCGCTGAGGTTCCCTTGTAGGTGGAAACGTGGCAAACTGAAGAAAAATCAAATCATTTTATTTGTTGGAAAAATCAGATTAATTGTACAAGAAAATGTTATAGAAATAGACAACTTAAGAAGAAGGAATCCCAATATTTACGTACAAATTACGAATTAAAACAAAAAATACATAAAGTAAAAGTGAAATTATATTCAAAAAGTTAATAGGGAGGGGTGATCTGAATTCGCCCACCACGAAACTAAGTTCATAAAACTTGCGCTCTTTTCGGGTGGAGCTCATTTCGCCATAAAAAATATATCAATTTCATGGATGAAGTTGTCAAATTTAAAGTCATGAATTCAAAAATAAAGAAATTCCATAAACGAAATTACACAGGATTATAAAATGTAATATAGATAATAATAAATACATACGTTGTTCTTTTGGTGTGAAATCTTTTAGTTTGGAAAATAGTGGTCTGTTTGTATTGTGTTAGAAATGCAATTTTGACGTGTTTATAGGGCTCGAAAATCTTTGTCATTTGTTCTGCCACCTCTTTCACGTAAGGTATTGAATAATATTGGACTGGTTGTCGTTGAGTTGAAGGTGTATTGTTCTGAGTGTTTCTTTGAAGTGTGTTATGTATAGTTTGGTCTATCATTTTGATGAGATACCCATTAGCAGTCAGGATCACTTTTAATTTTTTTGTGTTTTCTTTGTGAAATTTGGGTTCAAAAAGCGTGAGCCATCGATGTACAATATTTTTCACGACATTCTTCTTGTACCGGATCGGAGCATGCGTCGAGAAATTTAGTAATCGTCCGGAGTATGTTTTTGGAAGTAGAAGTTTATTGTGACTTTATCATCTTCTTCGTTTTTTATAGTTTCAATGTCCAAAATGAAATTCTTCCGCAATTTCCTTCCTCCACTGTGAACTGGGGAGTGGGGCTGTAGCTTGTAATATATTATAAAGCTTGTTATAATCTGAACTGTACAAATAAAGAAACCTTATGAAGGAAAATAGTAAAACACAAAACTTACGTACGAAGTTGGATATTGATAATTTATTATTCATGGATAGTTAAAATCATTCCTTTTAATAAATGGATTTATTTACCACCTATCGACACATACGAGTCAAATTAGTGATTTTATCTGTCAAGCAACGTCAAATTACCCAAAAAGCAGTTTTTTCGTTCTTCCAAAATTTACAAACGTTTAGATACTGCTAACCATATAAAACTTGCGCCATAACTCTTCATATTACCTCGTAAATTATTGTTTTCTATCAGTTATCATTACTCATTATTAGCTATACAGGCGAAGTTTAATTCAGGCGAAGCCTCGAATGGTTAATGACTTAATTAATCCATCAATGACTGCAATAAAATGAATGTTCATAGAAAACGTCTCGTTTTTTAATAAAGTTTATACAAAATATTTAGGGGAAAAAATGAAATACCCGGTCGAGTTCGATAAAAATTGAATTGAACTGTGTGTTACAGAATACATAGACCTATATTATGTATGTTCGTTCATCCGTGTGTGGTTAATATTTCCAATAAAGGAACTTTTTGATCGACCGAAAGAATTTTGAACTCACCGTTAAAACTTTATGGTTTCCGATCATAATAGGTAATTTTCAGTTAGTGCCGTGCCGATATACCAGATCCTAATGTTATTTGTACTCAAATATCAGCTCTTAATAAATACCGAAGGACTAGTAAAGTGTACGTGTTTTATTTTATTTAATTAATTTATCCTAGGTAGAATAAATATGACGCCTGATGCAGTTAAATTTAGATGATAGTATATTTAATTTAAGGAGAGTAGTCCTAAAAAACTCGTAAAATCGTATTTTTTTAAAAATTATATTTCATTGAATTCCGTCCAATTGGGTGAAAACAAAATTAAAATCCGATGATCACAACCAGAGGTACACTTTTTTCTCTCTCAAATCTCACTTTGCGCAAGCGTCTAATGTCCTCTGGGAGCATTGAACCTGATCACTGATAACCTTCATCACATACATTAAGGAGTTATACAATTCATGGGTTGTGGTGATGCATTCAGAAGTGATGCAATTCATGGATAAGTACTGCAGCATCCATCTTACCAACATGGGATTTCCTAAATATGAAATGAGAGAGAACAACGCATTCTGACCTGCCAAGCGTCAGCGACGGAAAAGTGACTCTCCTAAAAAGTCAGCTTCCTGCAAACCAATTTTCAATTTTCTCAGTAACTGTCAACGAAATCGTTCTAATTTTCACAATATGTGCTGATAGATGTAATTTATAGGTGGTGCCATGGAAATTTCTATTGCCTTTCTTGTCGTAGATATGGATTTTTGTGTCACAAAAAGGCCGGTTTTTGAGTTTTGTGATTTAGGGTATCAAAATCAACTGCGTTACATTCGTCAAAAAGCCTTGTCACCTACGTTTCTACATATATAGATGAAGTAAACGTGAAAATTTAAAAATGGTTGGCTCAATCGTTGTTGAGAAAAAGAAACATGAAAATAACTATTTTTTATTCGTTTGAAAACATTGTTTACCAATTTTAATATCTTTCTATTTGACTAAGATGTGAAAAATTTATGCCAGACATGCTAGCAGATATGGAGAACATTACTGTGAAATTACGAATCATTTAGTAGACAAGTTTACTGCGTAGAAGCGCTATCTAATTCAGGGATAGTAAATATTTATCTAATAATTAGCAGCGTTCTTCTACATCTTTTAAATACACTTTGTTATTGATTATGTTTACGGAGAGGCCAAGTTACAATCTTGAGATTCGAATTCTCAAAATTTGAGATACAATGTCTCCATGATGGATAATTCAATAACACCCAGCACTATTATATATAAATAAAGCGTGATAATAAATTAAATACCTACACATATTTGCCCGAAGTCATGTTCAAGAGATGATAGCAAATTGCTGCCATGGCAATTTGCGCATTCATATACAGTATACATAGAGATACAGCATACATGAGTACCTAACAAACTATACAGTGTAAAATATTGGATATTTATTTTTTCGGTAGTCTTTAATAAGTTTAATGAATTGCCGTCGGTTTGCGTGCGTTAGAAACAACGTTAAATTCACGAAACACCTATTTCTCACGACCTAATGACTCAAATTCGTTCAAATTCGAAGAGTAATTGTATTGTGTCAATTCAAAGTTAAATCTCATTTTTTCTTTGAGATTAGCTGAACTCTGTGCATTCCGCAACCACAAACGTTGAATTCGATGTCAGAAACGAAACTTCCGAATCATTCGGTATATTTCCATGAAATAAAGAGAAGTTGAGGGGGTTTATAGTAGATTTTTTAAGTTGATTGAATTCAAGTACGTTTGTATGCACCAGGTATTACTTCCATTTTAGAATAAACGAGGGTATTGCACTACCCACCCAACTTGGCAGAATTTTGGTTTACAAAAGTAAATGTATATGATAAATTTCAGGCGTGATAACTTTATTTTTTATTAATCATCAAAAGGTATCTTCCTAATCCGAAATGTTGTGAGATCATACAGTGTTGTCTAATCTTGGCTGAGTCCGCATCTTAGCACCGTTCCACCGGGAAATCCTAGTAACTCTTCGCAGCTTCTCCACTTCTTACGAATCCCCTCTTATGCACATCGAGTTAGGGCTGGTTTATCAATATTATCTACATTAACTGGAGGATTGCTATACTCAGTATAGCGCTATACTCCATGTAAAGAATGTGTGTCGTTAATCACTGCCGAATTGCCTAGCGGATAAAATTATCCATCAGATGAATTCTGTCTGGCAGATAGCGTCGTTAGCATACTCATTGGTATCCGTAGGCGACAAAATAGGGGCTACCACACACATGGAGCTACCACAGAGTAGAGTAGGCGCTACATTTTTCATGGATCGAATATTGTAAAAAACCGGGTCTGACGTTATTCCCACATCAGTGTCCATCATATTATCAAGTTCGGCAAATAAGAAACTCACATTTTTGCGCTGAATTGCGATTTGCAACCTGAATTATTATGAATGAATTATTTGATCAGTAAGTTGTGCTTAATTTCGTTTCAGAAGCATAAACACGGTATCTTTGTCCCTGAAACTTAAAAAGAGCGTCAATATTGTCTTCTTTTCCATTCAAAAATTCTGCCAATCTCGCCGTTGCTATTTGAAGAGAAATCCACAAATATATCCATGATACAAAAATAAAATTATTGAAGTAGATTTTCGAATCAACTTGTTTGAGGTTCTGGAATCTCACCTCCAGCCGTCAAGGGACCAGTGCCAGATCTAACTTGAATTATATGGAGGATAACGATATCTGTTGGATAAATTTAATTGATAAACAGGCCCTTAGAGCGCCATATTGAAAAGCCAATATCGTTCTAAATATTGAAGTTATTGAAATAGTTGAATAGATTCAACTCACCTGTCGGTATCTACTTGTAAATAAGATATCGGTATATAACGTAAAGTTGCTATAGGATTTATTACTAATTATGAAATATGATGCATTAAATCTTTGCTTATATAGGTGATATTTACTGAATATCCTCATAACTTGTATACGATACTCGCATCGTGATGGACTCGCGAGAGTTTTTCAACTGCGATATTTCGTCCAGCGTCGCGTCGGTACCTACCTAATGTCCCATTGTATTGGCTCAACGATATCTCATAAATAACATCTGCAATAATAAACATCGTTTCCATTTACTATTTCCAGAAATTAGGTAACTTTTGTGATATAACTCGAATGAAAAGAGTTTTTTTTATTGCAGTTTACAGTATACGTTTTCAAAATTCTCTTATTTACAATTCAGCTTGCGGCATCCAAAACTCGATTTTGAAATTCCTTTACTAGTTTGGTAGATTTTAATCACCATTGGCACTAATAGCTACACTTTATATACCAAGAAATTGGTGGAGGGAGCGAAGTCCCAAGTCATTTATGAAATTAAGTCTGTCAGGAAAATTATGATTATGAACAATAATATTAAAAAAATATTTTTAAATAAACATTTGTATTATTTTACATTTATTATTATTGTACTTTACCTAAATGGAAAACATTTTACTTTATCAGCTTATGACATTTACGGAATGAGTAAATACAGTGTTGAGGGGGAAGATCTGTAAGCTTCTTCCAGTGTATAAAAATAAGCCATAAGTTTATGCTGGATGTTAGCTTTTACCCAATCTTGCTTTCTTCAACCCTACATTATGACTTACTGTATTTGTAATACAGTATTTGTGGGCTTGGCAACGGCACGTGTAGGATAGTATACGTCCATCCATTTTAATGGTGGGAAACATTCCTTGTTCTGAACTACATAATAGTATGTTCCCTCCCAATAACTATAAGTGACCCACCGCTTGTACCTACCCCACGTCTTGATGAGGTCCTGTTGTATATTATCATGGAACATGATTTAGCCATCACCTAACTGACCAAAAGTGTCACGTTTTTATGTCACGAAAAACTGTCACTCAAATTTTTTTATGAGTTTCACGTACAACCAAACTGTTGGTAGGGAAATGGAACTTCCGCAGTGTTCATCGCACAAAAATCGTTCACCATTCGTTGGAAAGCTCTCATTTTACTGAAGATTAGAAAGATATTTATATCGTAGTTTCATATTTCCCACATTTCCAGTCGTATTTATTTACTCTACGATTTTGTGTTACCACTGACTTCAGCAAACTTATTTTTTTATGGAATAATAAAAAGTAGCCTAAAATTAAGATATTAATTAGAGAAAATGAATTTTTCGCAATTCCTGTTTTCGTACCATTCGTACTAACTTTTGTACCGAATCAGGAGTGATCCTAATGCGGGATTTTTTGTTCCAATAGTGGAAAGTTTGGAATCTTACAGGTGAATCTTCTACTTGTCATTTATATGCATACAAAGATTACTTTTATTTAGGAACTCCCAGAACCCCTTACAACCCATTTCGGCCATCAAACCAGGGAGGATGGATATAAAGACGAAATCTATAATTTAGATCTTGAACGAACGAGCGAAGCTTGCGGCCACAGCTAGTTTTAGAATAAAGAACTTAATATCAAAGTATTTAATGTGATTCTTGGTATTTAATTTGTGTTTAGAAACTTTCATAGAAAATGGGAAAATTAGGAGGGCGTGGCTTCTTTTTGAATGTCAAGAGATGGCCACCGTATTTTAGAACGTTTACAAGCCTGTATTGACTCCAAATTTACCATCATGACGTGTGGATTGAATTTTCGTCCGAAAATATAATATTTAGAGGGAGGGGGGGGGGGGGGTTTTCCTATCGAATGAAACTAGAGCCTGAAAGGGGGAGATTAAAATGAAGTGATTTATTCAGTAGGGGGCGCGGACTAACATTATATATCACCCATCCCGACTTTATCGGCCCATCAGCAGGATTCCTTGTCACAATCCATCTTGAACCAATGAAATACAGCGGTGAATGGGGAATTAGATAATAAAATAAAGAAGTCTCGGTGGAAGAAAGAGAAGACGAAACGGTTTTTTAGTTTTTTCAATAGCGATGTTATATTACGAAGAAGGATTAAAGAAGACGGTGAAGAAAAAAAAATTTTTTGAATCGAGGTAGGGAAGTGGGAGTGATAATTATGCAGAAAGTGGAGGAGGCGTTGTGTGGGCGTGTGACGTGATCATAATATAGCGCAGCTTGTCTCCGAGACGGTCTGCCCACAGAGTTCAAAAACGGATAGTTCGAAAATGACAATAACGATAGCCTTTGGTAGGCCCTGCGGAAATAATTGTATACTACCGTAAATATTTATTCATGAATAAATTCTAAAGGAGTGCGTTGGAAATATCCAACACTTTGCTTAATGGTTATCACCACAAGTATCTATATTTTATTATATAAAGTAAGCGGAAATCATTAGAGGAGCTTGCGTTCATGTCTCCTCGGAAATATCGTTCAGTGATAAAAATTTTCGCTTTATCACGGCCTACGGTTTTGGATTCTTAATAGTTAAAACTAAGCACAAACAAAACACCAAACAAGTTTTCACATCACACTAAGCTCGTAGTGCTTCTCAGGGATGTTTGGAGGGGGGAAATCGGCAGAGTGAGATGTGGTGATATTTGGATTTGTAAATCAAGTGCTTGGCGAACGATTTTGTACGATGAACAACTTAAAGATACAGTTCCGTAGGAACGAATTGGTTGTAACCAAGAATCATCAGACAATTTCGTCCCACCCTAAAAATTTTCACTCCTTAAAAGTAACGCTTTTTGTTGTTGTGTATACTAAAAGTAAAGACTTGAAAACGTCAAAATGAATCTCTCTCTCCCCCTTTCTCCTCTCTCTCTCTCTCTCTCTTTGTATTTATCATTTATCTAGTATGGATCATTTGCAACTATTAGATCTTACAAAGTTTTGCAAAACAATCAAGTGTAGAACCGCCGGTTTCACCTGTTTATGCAAGCGTTTCTAGAGAATACATTAAAATTGTGAAGTAAATTTTGAGTCCACAACTTCTATTAAAATCAAACCAATTTCGCCCTTAATCAATTCAAATACGAATCCTTCATTACCCGGTTTCAAACCCAAATAAATTCATGCTCCAATACACGGAATATGGTAAACGTTGATTGATTTTGTTGTGATTTTGCCAATAGGTTCAGTAGCTTTTGACGGAGGCACTTCATTTTCCCTTGACCCTAATCCATTGAATCAGCTGAACTAAATCGGTGCTGTGAACTGTGAAATCACCCATTTGCTCGGATTTGCAAGAAGGGTAAAGTCCGTTTTCCTGATTTCACGGATTTCGAAGTGATATAAACGTGATTTCGAGGATTGGATCTTTACATTGCGACTGGAAAGGGTTTTAGCAAACTTTCAATTGAGTTGAAGCTATTTAATCAGGTACAGAGGTCACTCTGCTGATTATAGTGTTATATTAAGTTGTAATTTATTATACTCTACAACGATCAGTTAAGCCTCGCTCCAATGTTATGCATCTTAAGTTGAAAAGGAACCAAATTAGCTATAAAAGGTTATATATTAAATTTTTAAAGAAAAAGCTGTTTTCTCGTGGTTGTAGGTATATTACTGAAGCGAAAAATAATATAGTTATTGAAGGAATAGTAGGTACTAAGTTTTATACCTAGTGCAGAAGTTGTGCTCGTAGTACCTACACCTTTAGTTGTTGTAGTAAGTGGTTGTACTATTTTATAACGGAAATGGTTATTGTCTTTTTTACTTGGACTTTCGATTCTGAAATTATCCTTGTGCAGTCAAGCACTCAAGCCAGTCAGAACGTATGGAGCAAAATTGTGGGACTCAACGCTCTAAACAATCTCGATAATAGCATATAGCGAATGCAAAATAACGTACTAAGGTCATATTATTTCAGATCGATGCTGTAAATAATCGGCAAGACCTATGCAATGTAAAGGTCTAAAGCTTTAAGGACACATCTTTTCAAAAATTGTTCGTAGACTCGACGCAGTTGATCTTCTGGGTCATTTGAAAACGCAAAATCCGCATAATCTATGACAAATATGTGATTGTTTGTCGTGATAGTTTATCAGTGTTTGGTTTGCTTGTGAATCATAGTATGCAAATAGAAACCAAGCCTTATGTCCACTTTCCCCAAAAACGTATTTAACGGAGATTTTCCGAACTCTATTAAAACTGTTCTCGAGGATTAAACCTTGATATCTTTCACCAAACCAAAACTCGTTTGTACAGAGTTCGGAATAAACTGCCTGAATAAACGGCAAACTGTCCAATAAAACTCGCTGAAAAATTGTACAATTTGAACACCGGGACAATAAATCAGCTGATGCCATGACCTTTTGACATAGATATGTCTTATGGCCAGGGCTCATTCCAAAATTTGCATGATACAAACAATTGAGACGTTATTTGATGCAATTCCCGTGGTGGTATAGACTTGAAATTTGGCATGTGGCCACTTTAGGTCTTACACTTTATAAAGACTATGGCCGGGATCAGCTGAGGGGCTCCTACAGCTAATTTCTATGCTAATCTATAGTAAATGCTAATCTAAAGTATTGAGAAGAAGAAACGAAATGCTGAGCTCATCAAACAATATCGTGTTAGAAATGAGTTGAAATAATGGGCTCTTTCCAAATCAGCTGAGTGAGCTAAATTCTCTATTGTTCATCCTAGGAATAAGTTCAGTTGCGACTGTAAAACTAATCTCGAGGATTAAACCATGGCGAATTTCACCAACCCAAAACTCGTTTATTCCGAGTTTGCAAAAACGGAGATTCGCCAACGGAGATTAGGCAAACTGTCCAATAAAACGCTAAAAGTTGGAAAGTTTGAACACCGGGACAAAACTACCTGATGTCATGACCTTTTTCTGCGAGGGATTGCTATTCTTCATCCTGTTATAACGCACTGTCATAAACTATTTTAGGTTATTTTCCTATCATCCTATTTCTCTTTTACTATTCATCAATTTGATTGCAACAGCTGTCCGACGGGAACACCAGGTGAGAGCCTATGAGTTCGAGGACTTTCAGAAGTTGGGATATCCACCAAAACTCGATAAGATTCTTTGAAGTGTGGAATCCGTCGTCGGGTCTTCGAGGGACATCCTCGTCATCCGAGGAATAAAATATTGGTAAATCCAAGTGCCAAATTGCGTGAATTCATTGTACTTAAAACTGTGAATAACTGTTTGTCTGCGGCCATATTGGTCGATATGATCGTTATCACGGCTAACGGAGATAAGCAAATGCAACTGGCTGGTTTTGGGAGCTCTGGCTGTCACAGTAGGGGTTCAAATTCGAACACTGCTCTGGTGAAAGATGTTGAGCCGTAATCTCCGTTACTTTTCAATCTTTTCGGCATTAGACTCGTTTAAGTTTTTGTTGAAAGTGGGCTTATGAACGTTATAGCGATGTAGGTATCATATCATGTAAAGAGAAATGTTGTTGATAAGGTAAATTGCTGCAGTAAACTTAACCTGGAATAAAAATCAGGAAAACAGGAAATTGGAAATTGTCCGTTCACAAGTAATCCATCCTGAAGTAAACTTGATGTAATAAACTTTCCAAAGTCAACTTTCAGATTTAATAGTCGAAGTCGGAGTACGGGACCGGGGGTGATCTGGCGTAGGATATGGTAGAGAGGCGTGGTTGATCCTCCAGATAGAAAAATCCCGTACAACCAGTTTCATTTCGAAACATTTGACTAGACCGGGTGGGTCGGTAAGTGTGTGTATATAGGTGGCGTGAAATTTACGAACGGGCATGAATCTTATCGGGAACTGGCGGGATCAAGAACGAATCCCCTGAAGGATCTACCGTTTGAATGGTATCCAGCAACGAGGTGATACGAGAAGCTTCGGATATTTGTGATTCTGTCCCGAGTTATATTCGGGGTGTCCAGCTATGTAACCTATCCCCCATTTATTTTACTTCCGCATCCTACCTATAGGTAGAGGAAGCATTGTTTTCACTTTCGGGAGATGGTAAATTTTTTGTTTCCAAAATCAAAATTTCCGCTCGTATTTTACGTTTCAGACCTTTCTGAACAACTTTCGTTCCGTGTCTGTCTGTCATGTGTCCGAAAATCCAGATTTCATCCGATTTTGATGAAATGTTCAC